>VDFB02179975.1:0-35018 GCA_007258455.2 Sequoia sempervirens
TGTGTTGGAATTGTCATTTTGATCACACAATGAACATAACAAAAATCACACCACCTTGCAACTTTACACTGCATGCATTTGATGCTTTTTCCATCAATTGAAAACTCAACACCACAGGAAAACAACTTGAAGATATCAAAATCCAAGAGAGGTTATTGTAAAGGGGCCCCATATGATCCTGTACCTTTAGAGAAAATGTCTCTAAGTGCCACAGTTTTCAAGTAACACATCGTCAAATTTTGTTGCCTTTTTGCACTTTGGTCTCTTAAGAGATATTGCTGGTGCAATGTAACTCAGATTGTTTTGACATGTTTGGGTGTGAAAAAGGAACTTTAATAGTGTAAAACTACCCATCTAGACATGTTGGAACTATCAATTTGGTTGCACAATAAACAAAATGAAAATTACACCACCTTGCAACTTTCCACTGCATGCATTTGATGATTTTTCCATTAATTGAAAACTCAACACCAGGGGAAAATGACTTGGAGATATTGAAAAAAAAGAGAATTATTATAGAGGGGACCTACATGATCCCATGCCTTCAGATAAAATGTTTCTAAGTGCGACGGTTTTTGAGTAACACCTCGTCAAAGTTTGCTGCTTTTTTGCACTTGGTCTCTTAAGAGATATCACCAATGCAATGTAGCTCAGACTATTATGACATGTTTGGGTGTGAAAAAGACATTTCATATCATAAACCTACCCATTTAGATGTGTTGGAATTATCAGTTTAGTCGCACAATGAACAAAACAAAAAAATACACCACCTTGCAACTTTACATTGCATGTATTTGATGCTTTTTCCATCAACTAAAAACTCGACACCATGGGAAAATGGCTCGGAGATATCAAAAGTTGAGAGGTTATTGTAGAGGGGACCTACATGATCCTGTACCTTTAGACAAAATGTTTCTAAGTGCCACAATTTTTGAGAAATACCTTGTCAAAGTTTGCTACCTTTTTGCACTTTGGTCTCTTAAGAGATATCACTGGTGCAATGTAGCTCAGACTGATTTGGTATACTTTGGTGTGAAAAGGGACCTTTCCTAGCATAAACCTACCCATATAGACATGTTGGAATTGTCGGTTTGGTCACATGATGAACAAAATAAAAATTACACCACCTTGCAACTTTACACTGCATGCACTTGATATTTTTTCCATCAATTGAAACTCAACACCATGGGAAAAAAAATCAGAGATATCAAAAATTGAGAGAGGTTATTATACAGGGGCCCTACATGATCCCATACCTTCAAACGAAATGCTTCTAAGTGCTATGGTTTTTGAGTAACACCTCATCAAAGTTTTCTACCTTTTTACGTTTGGTCTCTTAACATATATTGCCAGTGCAATGTAGCTCATACTGTTCCAAAATGTTTGGGTGTGAAAAATGACCTTTGGAAGTGTAAACCTACCCAACATTTTGGAACTATTAGTTTGGTTGCATGAAAAAAAAAAAAAAAATTACACCACCTTGCAACTTTACACTGCATGCATTTGACACTTTTTCCATCAACTAAAAACTCGACACCACAGTAAAATGGCTTAGAGATATAAAAAATCAAGAGAGGTTATTATAGAGGGGCCCTACATGATCCTATACCTTTAGACTAAATGTTTCTAAGTTCCATAGTTTCTAAGTAACACCTTGTCAATTTTTTTTCCCTTTTGCACTTTGGTCTCTTAAGAGATATCATCGGTGCAATGTAACTCAGGATGTTCCAACATGTAGGGGTGCGAAATAGGATATGAGCTAGTTGGAGAGTATGGAGAGTGGTGAAGGATTTGGAAGAATTATTAGTTAATGAAATTTCTTTTGTGAACGCCAATAAGATGTTCAAATCTAGGGTTTCCAAATTTTAACTAATTTCTGTAAATGAAAGATTAAATGACTTAGTTATTGAAGATTATGATTTGATTTACTATTGTTGATCAACTTGGACATAACCTAAATATGAACCTTACAACTAACACTAAATAAATAGAATCACATGATTACCCTATCTTAGAGTAGAATCTTTAAAATATCAAGAATAAAATGAAGACATAAAATAATACGGTTATTGCAAATAATAATCTTTTTCTAGAAATGTGAATGTAGCTTGATGCTAATATTCTATGTACCTACACATTATATCATACTTGTTTACCCTTATTGGGATAATTCTCTTATGTCTATATGATTATCTATTGTCTATATGATTTTCATAGTTATCGTTCAATATATATTTGTTGTTAAATGATGCTTTTTGCATTACTTTTTATGAGTACATTAAAGTGTAGATCATACCTGCCACACCAGTTTGAACAAAATTACATGATCATATTATATATGTCATATCAAATTGTTACACCTAAGAAGATGGTCCATTTACCACCACTAAGGGAACCACATCATGTCATTTTGACTTGATAGTGAAACACAATAAGAGACAGTGAATGTAATTTTTATCACAACATATAGTCCACTATGTGCCATTTTAAATAGACCTACCATAAATATGCATATAATCTACCCAATATTCACTGTGTATGTGTAAAAATGTAGTAGCAAAAAAAAGAGAAACTTTAAGTTAAAGAGGGGTAGTAAGTCCTTCCTATGCCATATGAAATTTGGAACCAAAACATAAGTAAAGTTGTAATGTGACAACGAAAGGTCTAACTATCAACTACAATACATTAATAGCAATAATATGACTTTACAAATTCAATGTGCATACTTAAAAATTAATCCAATGAACCATCCGAGTCTACTCTACTCTTTATTGTGTCAAGTATTTCCTCATGGTTTGACTCACACACCTTCTACAAGTTCTTATTCAAAGGTCTACCTCGATATTGTATCAAATGAACATTGGATGCAACGACAAGATTTGAATAATGAAGAACCTTTCGATGCATGTATAAGTCTTGAAACAACCAAACATTAACACTCTTATGTGGGTACCTTCTAAGCCATGTTCCAGTAACAACCACTGAGCCTATAGGGTATTCGATGTTTTCTCCATCTGTAACTAGGGCCTCCAATTTCCTTTTGGCCTCAACATAATGACACAAGTAATAATCTATTCCCTCTTCATTGCCTTCATCTACAATAATTGCATAAACATGCCCTGCATTGATATGTGCATCAAATTAGATTAATTTACTCAAAATTACAAAACCCTACAAAGTAAGAAAACATTAGGAATTTCAAAAACTATGCAAGTAGATATATTACCTAGTTGAGCTAGATCTGATATGTGATCAAAGTCAACTAATGATTTTATCTATTTTAGTTCCAATGCCATCAAGAGATGACATGTGTCAAGTGGGATAAGAAAATTTAAACACCATTCGTCAACACCATAAGAAATTCTAGGCTTGAATTGTACATGAAGAACAAACACATGCCATATTTTGTGTATGGATACTCCATGAACCTGCATTAGAGCTTTTGAAAGATTGTAGCTCACTTGATCTTGTCAGTGTACAACAAGCCTCATATTGTGCAATGTTAGTATCATCTATCAACCAAAAAAATATATGAACTGAGACCTACCTTCATTACCTAGACCCATCAAAGCATTACACCACTTGACGATTGATTTTGCATCTGTCAACTTTGCATTATCTTTATAATTTAACTCTTCTCATGCTATGGCTCTTTTGATACATGCATCTGCACCATCATGCTCCCCCTTTCCATGCCTCACCTCACAAAAGTTCCACATATGCTGAACACCTATAATATTATGCATCTTTCTCAACCAATAGAACATCTGTGAGTTCTTGAATTGTGATGCATAGTTATTTGACCATATGATATGTTGAATACATGATATGCCCCTTCTATCCAAATCATGGTAGAACACCTGAAAGCATTGCACGAACTCTATAGAATGCGTGTGATTATCATTGATATAAAAATGATACTCCCTTATGATCTTTTTATCATCATTTGTACTATCATTGGCATGAATGAATGCTATGTGCACAAATATAGAAACCTGTGTGGAGTTTTAATATTGTGATTTCACCTCACGTTGTGGCTATAGATTATAGTTCTCTGCAAAGGTGACAAGTGAAACAATGCTACCAAGTGGAAATATGTCCTTGCATAACTTGAATTGAAAGTCCAACCATCGAGCTCTATGGGTATGCCTTGCATATTGTCATGAAATGTAGACATAAATTGATACACTAGAATCTTTTGAATAACCAAATCACACCTTTTTTCTTCTTTGCCATCTTTTGTATTGTTGGCTACTATTTTATACTTGCCAAACTCTACTAGTTCATTTCCAACCACATGTGTTCTTTCCATATGTTCACATATTGAAATATGTTGCAAGCCACCACAATGCTAACATGTGCCATCCAAACATAATTTCCTATAGAATAATTGACCTTCCTCTCTTTCACATAAAATTGTTGATATGAAGTCTCTTGAAGATGTAGGTGTGGAATGTATGCCACAGTCTTGCAAAACATTGTTAGTATACAAATCTAAACATATAGATTGATAAACATCAAAATGGTTAGAAAATTCAATATGTACTCTACAACAACAAGTAGTGTTTGTGTGTGTGATTTATTTTGACATTGAAATTATTTAGAATTTCAAAATATCTTGGACAAATTTTAACTTGTGGATACATCTCTAGAAATTTACCAAAAAATTGTGTTTGAGTCATAGCCAAAAAATACTTTGGATGTGGCTCATGGTTTTGACTACCAATTCTCCTTCTTACCACATCCCTTTGATTCAAAGACACCCTTGTGTAATTCTTCCAAAATTCTTCAATTAGTGATCTCAATGCTTCAAAAATTGGTTTATCTTTTTGTGATAGTCTCGTTGACAATTCCAATAATTCATTGTCATCGGTGTCCTCAATTCTTTGATGCCTTCCAACAGCTCTTGATAATTTTTTTTTTGTTTATTCTCAATGCTTGACTTGTCTTTCTAATGAGATGATCTTTCTTCATTTTATTACATACTATTTTCGATGTAATGACATGTGTGACATTACTATCTTTTGTGAGTGAGGTGTTACCCACACTTTCATATGCACTCATTAGATTCTTCATAATAGATTTTTCACTTGAAGCCTTTGATGTTCTCAACCAAAGAATCTTCATGATGGACCTATACTTTATACTTTGCATCATTTCAATAAATAGTTAACATCTTATGGTCTCATTTATTTTTTCAAAGAACACTCTCCAAATATTATGAGCACATCTTCTACAAGTGCATTTTGGAATCTTATCTTCCATTGGTTACAATTTTTTTTTATCAATATCAATCAAATACTTGGGATTTCTATGCAAAATTATAGGTAGTGTTCTCAAAGGTAAATTCATCTCAACATTTGGAATTTCATCAATATTTAAATGAGATGGGATAGATGGCATACCTTCAATTGAAGATGGAAGAAATGACATACCTTGAACTTGAGATGGGAAAGATGGCGTACCTCCTTCTTCACATGTGAGTGATGTACTTAAAACTCGAGATGCGGTAGATGGTGTCCTTCTAGCTTGAATTGCGGTAGAGGATGTGTCTCCAACTCGCGATAGAGGAGGTTCATGTTCCTCTTCAATTGACCCCATCTTCGACTATCGTGTTCAATCTTATCTTTTCATGAAGTTGCCTCATTTGTTTTGTTTTCTTAGTATTCCTATCTTCTTGTTCCTCTTCAATTAGCACGTCTTCTTCTATCGTGTTCAATTTCCCCTTTTCACGAATTTTACTCATTTGTTCTTTTTTCTTTGCATTCTTAACTGCTTGCTCCTCTTATGTTAGAGGAATATTTGATCGTTTCCTCGACATGACGAAGAATTGTACCTGTAGCATCAAAAAGAGATAAAGATTAGTTCCACCATAGTACTAATCAAGTAAAGAAATATCTTACACAAATATGAAATTACAATACTCACAATATATGATAGTCCAAAAGGGGCAACAATGAATATGAAACTAAGGAAATTTTTATTGATTCTCAAGTTTGTGCATGAAGAGGGAAGAAAAGGGAATGCAGAGGTGTAGAAAGGAATATGAAACTATTAGTTAAGGATTTTTGATGAAGCTATAAAAGAGAAGATGATTGTTGAGAATATCCTTAGGATTTTTCTTACAATATTTGAACCATTAGTCATTGCAATAGAAGAAATTAAAGAACTCTTAAAGATGACAATAGATGAGTTGATGATTTCACATCAAACCCACACGTATTTCCTAAATAAGGTTAGCCCTTCTTCCCAAAAGATAAAACCAACATAAGAGGTGTGGATTTCAATGAAGTAATTCTACAAGGTAAAAAGTACCAGGGAAAGGTGTCATTGCAATAGAATGATCAAAGGGATATGTTTGATTCTCAAAGATATTTTGATTGGTTTTTAATTTCTCCTTGTAATTTAGGATTAATATTTTCAAGGGAATTCCTATTGTGAAAGTATTTGAGTCCATTAGTATTCTAGTTTTGGACCTTGTAAGTGGAATTCAAGGGTGGACTTAGCTAGTTTTTGTTTTGACATAAGATAAGAAAGTTATTAAGCAATATGTAAGCTACTAGATAAAGATTAAAGGATCTAGATTGAATCATTAAATTTTTTTATTTTTTTGAATGATGGTTTGGATTTTTTCTTACTATGGTTGAAAATGGAGGTTTAAGTTGAGTGGTAGAAATGTGGATGTCATATTAAGGATGTTATTTATGGTTCTAATTTGAAAGCGAAAGAAATATGGTTATTTCATTGCAAGTTGGTGAAGGTTTAATCTAAGTCCAAATTAGATAATGGTTGATGGAAAAATATAAGTGAGATGGATGAAATGATGGCTTGGATGGGTTTATGATTATTGTAAGGTTGACTATGTTTTGGATGAAAGATTTCAAGAGTGGTTTAAAAATTGTACTAGGTCTATCTATGGTTACCATTAACAAGGTTTTGCACAAGGTATAATTTTTTGGCCTCAATGATTTGTTGATATGATTTTTTTTATAAAAGAATGCAATTGTTGAAACATAGGGTGAAACCACTAAGATACAAATGCATGCAATGGAAAATAAAAATATGATATGCAAAGGCATTAAAAGGGAAGTGCAATAAAAAAACTAGTGATGGCGCTAAAGGTAGAGTGGAAGTGTTAAATAACACAAGCACTAAGAGACTAAATGAAAAATTTGAAATATTGGAAGAGAAGATTAAAATTACTAAAGTATTTAACTAGAAAGCCTAGTTATGTTCAAATTTTGGTAAGATATTTTACAAACAAAAAAACATAGTGGCTAAATTAACTCTTAGGGTAAAAGGTTGAGCACTCATAATTTTGAATACTTAGAAAAATGTAATCCTAAAATCAACATGATAAAAAATCAAAGCATTATATTAAGCATGTATGATAGGAAGTGATAAAGAAACATGCATAAAGACTTGACATACCTCAAAATAAGAGGTTCAATTTAAGAAACTACCCAATTATGTGTAATTTTTTTTCTTCTTACATCAAAATATTTAAGAATTTGAGCTTTTCACGACCTTGCTTCCTTTTCAACGTTCAATTATATGTAACTAGATACTAGAACTACTAAAAAATATTGAATTAACCAATGTATAATGTGAATTATAACAATAAAATCATAATTAACATTGTAACACCACAAATATGAAAATTTTAATTCATATAATCAAATTTTATGTAAAAAATCTATTATTTCCTCCTTCCTAAGTTGGCAAACTAGAAAAAGGTGGTGAAAAGGTGGTGGAGTGTGTAAAATTTGCATGTGCTTTCCCCAACAACATGTAAAGGAACTTTTTGTCAAAGCACATGCAAGACCACACGAATAACAGAGCATGTGGGCTTGGATCATGGGTGTCCTGCCTGTTTTACCATTTTTAGAGCAAGACAAAATGCACTCTCATTATAACGCGAGTGCATTTTGGATTTCTCTATAAACAACCAAAGTTAAACTTTTCCAAAGCACGCTTGTTTTTTGAAAAAGTTGATTTTGTAAAGGTTTTTCAATTATCATCATGTGTCAATAGGGGGTTGGGTTGAGTTACATCTATGAGACCTTTCTTAGAGCAATTATGACATCTTGTAAGTGTTATGTATGTCTCATTTGGTATGCGATATGAATTCTCACCATGTTTCTCTATACCCTCAAGCCTATACATTAACCCTAAAACCTATCCCTTAAACCCTCAACCCTTAAAACCTAATCTCTTAAACCCTCAACCTTTAATCCCTCAACCATTAAACCCCCAAACCTTAAACCCTCAACCCTTAAATCTTGAACCCTCGACCATGAACCCTAATCCCTATCCCTAAACCTTCAACCCTTAAACCCTAATCCCTTAAACCCTAATCCCTTAAACCCTCAACCCTCAACCCTATACCTTAAACCCTAATCTCTCAACCCTATACCCTCCAAGCCTAATCTATCAACCCTCAACCCTAATCCATATCCCTAAACCCTAAACCCTCAACCCTTAAACCCTCAACCCTTAAACCTTTAAACCCTCAACCCTAAACCATCAACCCTCAACCCTCAACTCTATACCATTAAAGCCTAATTCCTCAACCCTTAAACCCTCACCCCTTAATCCCTAATCCCTTGAACCCTCAACCCTTAATCCCTAATCCCTTCAACCCTAATCCCTTGACCCTATAATTTAAACCCTAATCTCTTAACCCTCAACCCTTAAACCCTCAACCTTTAATCCCTAATCCCTTAAACCCTCTACCCTATTCCTTAAACCCTTAATCCATCAACCCTCAAACCTTAAACCCTATACCCTTAAATCTTAATCCCTCAACCCTTAAACCCTCAACCCTCAATCCCTAATCCCTTAAACCATCAACTCTTAAACCCTAATCCCTTAAAACCTCAACCCTTAAATCCTCAATCCTCATTTCCCTAATCCCTCAACCCTAAATCCTAATCCATATCCCTAAACCTTGAACCTTTAAACCATAATCCCTATGCCTAAAACCTTGATCCTAATCCCTCAATAGCTCAACCCTTAAACCCTCAACCATCAACCCTCAACCCTCAACCCTCTATCTTATACATTAAACCTAAACCCTAATCCCTGAACCTTATACCTTAAACCCTAATCTCTTAACCCTTAACCACTAAACCGTAATCCCTTAAACCCTCAACCCTTAAAACCTAAACCATTAACCCTTAAACTCTAAACCCTTAAACCCTCAACCCTTAAACCATAATCCCTTAACCTTCAACACTAAACCCTATCCTTTAACCCTCAACCCTCAACCCTATCCCTAAACCCTACAACATCAACCCTCATCCCTATACCCTATACCATCAACCTTATATACCCTAAATGCAAAACCCTTACATACATACATACAAGAATACATGCATACATACAAGCATACACACATACATACATACAAGCATGCATACATACATACATACATACAAGCATACATGCATACATACAAGCATACAAGCATACACACATACATACATACAAGCATGCATGCATACATACATACATACAAGCATACATGAATATATACATACATACATACATACATACATACATACTAAAAGGTGGAAATTTTTTTTTCTTTCCTTCTAGGGTTTAAGACCTAAAAGGGAAATTTTTACTAACTTTCACTCAAGAACAAACCCTTGAGATTTCAATGCAAAAGAGAAAGAAATATTGCAAGAGGGTTCTTCTAGGGTCTGAATATGATCTAATGAGGGGTTCACCACCAAGTTTAAACTTGGAAAATACAATGAAATGCAAGATGAAATGCAAAAACCTAATTTAATTTAATGCACTATGCAATGACCTATAAAAGTAAATGAAATGAAATGAAATAGGAAATTACAAAACAAAATGTGTGCACTTGGGAACTAGAGATGGATAAATGGAGGTCTGGATCATTAAAAAATCTACTTTTACTGTTGACTAGGACTCATTCACCAAGATAGGCGAATTAGTCCTATTTTCGGGAAACTATGCAGGAACATAAATCTGCCAAAAGGGTATCCAAATCTGTAAAGTCCTAAAAATTGACTGGTACTAGGACTCATTCACTAGAAGTGGTGAATCATTCCAGTTGGGATTTTCTGCAACTTCAAAAGTTGATCCTTCTCTTCTCTACCTGCTCTATCATTCCTAATTTGTTTCTGGATCTGAATCCCTGAATTGCAACTTGTAGGTCTTCTCTAAGGTTCTCTAAGGCTTGATGACAACTTTGACAACTTTTCTCCAATCTTGCTCCTTATGAAATATGTAACCTAGACCTATAGATCACACACAAAGGAGAGGGAAAAATGTTGTGGGGTTAGTGGATAGGGGTTTTCCTTGGTCAGACCCCTTATTGGTAATTAAACCTTGAAATGAAAGAAAATATGAATGGAGAATGATAAATGAACAAATAGCAATGTTGCAACACACCAAACCTTAGTAATAAGGTGTTGGAAACATGCCAACAATGGCTCCAATGGATGTAGACTTTGATTCTTTCTTGAATGATGTTGATCTTGAATGTAATGCTTGCTTGAATCACACAATCCTACACCACAATTGTTATCTCTAAAACAAAATGATGCATGAAATCTTTGACATGATGATTGATGCTTGAATGTTGTTCTAGAATGATTGAAAATCTACTCTTTAAGACACTTGATTGCTTATTAGATTGCTAGGTGAAAATATGAGAGAAAGAACCTTGTATTTATACTCAATTATGCAATAATTCCCAAAATTACAACACTACAAGCTAACATTAGATCTAGGAGAATAAAATCTCGCCAAAAATTTGAATTAATTTTAATTTTGGGCCACACAGGATTCATTCACCCAAGATTGTGAATGAGTCCCATATAGAATAATGTACGAGACTAAAAATCAAAAGTTCTTAGAAAGGTGTGAAATCCGGTTCAGGATTAAAAGACCTAGGTGGGACCCATTCGCCCAAGATGGGGAATGAGTTCCAGATCACTAAATGTTTTTCCACACAAGCCAAAAACACCTAAATTATGATTGGATACTAATTGGTGTTGGGATTATCCTTGAAAAGATGCAATAAATGAGGCTTGTGGATGCAAAATAGGGCCAATTAAAATATAAGAGAGCCCAATTATTAATGAAAGGCATAGAGAAGTGTGAAAATGGGTCACAACACTTTACAACACTCCAAACAAGGAAATATTAATGTTTATTTTTATTAGAAAGGGGTTTATTAGGTGTAATTAATTAATAGGACCTTAGAAAAGTGTGAAAGTGAGTTACAAAACTTCACAACACTTTAGTAAGGTACAATTTAAATCCATTAGTTCACAAGGGCCCAAGACCTAATGTGAATGTTTCAACCACAATACAACACTAAATCAAGACAACATTATGCTTAATTTCACAAGGAGGGCCCAAACAAGTGTGAAAATGTCCCCGATGACATTTTTTGACACTACACATACATACATACATACAAGCATTCAAACATACATACATACATACATACATACATACATACACACATACATATATACATGCATACATACATACATACATAAAAGCATACATTCATACATACATAGGTACATACATCCAGATAGACAGACATACATACATACATACATACATACATACATGCATACATACATGCATATGCATACATACAGGCATACATACATACAAATTTAATCACACAAACATACATACATACATTAAAATATATATACAAAGATACATACATCAAACATAAATTGCACAAAATTGCACAAAATAAATTTCAAGTGAGACATAACGCGAGCACGCTATAACGCACTTGGGTTATGTCAAGCTTGAGAATCATACAATTTTTTTTTGCAAAATGGAGCAAAATACAAAACAAGACATAACACAAGTGCGTTATATCTTGATTTGGGAATCCCCAAGCCTTAGGATTGGGATTTTCTTTGGTATACCAAACTAAAGGCTTGGAGTGCCTTCCCAACATCCAAAAATGTGTTTTTGCATATTCTACAAAATTTCACATAATCTTGTTTGTGGCAACCATAAGGTTTGCATGTGTTTCAAGGTCGATTAAATCAAACACCTGGATAATGTTAGACTCTCCCTTAGCTATTTAACGATGTAAATTTTCTCACATTTTGACTATGTTAAGGCTTTCATCTTTAATTTCTTTTGTTTGTGTGTTCATATTTTGTCAAAAACCAATGTTTGGTATTTTTCACTTTACTTTTTAACCGTTCATTGAAATTTCCAAATAAATTATAGTTTTATAAACTAGAATCCATTCTACACATATTCAAAAATAAAAATTGATTTTTGATTAGTTTTCAAAAATTATAGGAGTGCCACAACCAAATTTCTTTTTTTCAGGATGTGTCCACTTTGAAAATTAGTAAAAAATATATATTCATTAAAAAATTATTAGAAAAATTATGAATAAACTACATGATGTTGGCCAATTTCTCACCGAAGTGATTTTAAAAATACCAAAAAAAAGTTAACCTTTTGAGGGAGCCACAACATATGCTATGTTATGTTTTTTGACAAAAACAATAACAATTTTTGTGGCTCCCTTTTTTGAACCCCTTAATCTCTACCATTTAAAAAAAAATAGTAGTTTAGAAAGTAGACTCGGAGCACTATGATCCTTGTTTTTGTTGCATCTAATTTTTTTTGAGTGTAAATATCCTCAATTTCTCATCCAAGGTTAGTATTTCCTGATTTCAGAAAAAAGTGGCCACTTAAGACCTCTTTTTGGCCCCCATCTTCCTGCACTTACCCAAACCTTAGCTCATTTCCTATTCTCCTTCATCTCCTTTCATCATTTGTGGATAGGAGGTGATGGATAATAAATAATATTTTTAACATCTAAAAATTATTTACAATTTCAATCATATTTTAGCCCTCCATTTCTTAACTAAATAAATGGTTTTTGGAATCCTAGAGGCCTCTCATTGAGGTTGGGATTGGACTATAGCCTTTTTCGAGGATATTTTTCATTGCATCCTTCCAATTAGAAGATGATAGGAAGTAGACATTGCAGGGTAGCCCATTTAGATGGAGGGACAACACTCTTTCTCACTCAAACAATGGTTTCCCTCCCTCCTTGAACCATTTAACAATATCCTTGACTATCATGTCTATATGTGTTAAACAAACCAAACTTCGGACTGGCCAATTTTAGTAATTTTTATGTTTTGAATCTATTGACAATGCTCTTGATCAATTTTTAAAGGAGGATGCAATATCATCAAAATTTAGCCATACTACCTTTACATTCTCATTGACATTGACATCTCTAAGGAGCTACTCAAGGATGTTGTCCTACTTGTTAGGGATAGACCATGAACTTAGACACTTGACTAGGTCTTCCCTTTCATTATAGGAGATGCTTTGCTACTAGATACCTTGCTTTAGAGTGCTCTCATTCTCATTGGAAGAAGGGTGAGGTTCCTTGGTGGAGGAATGCCCTCCATGATCATTTGACTATTGGTGATTCTCATATTAAGGATGATAAGTCTTTGGTGGCCCTATCCCCCAGGATTGATGATACTTCAAAGATTTCTCCTAATGGGTCATCTTCTTAAGGCCTATTTTTGGCCACTCCACCTTTGGAACTCTTGTTGTTGTCTATTGAGTCTAATTATCTTGTTCCATAGGAGATTTTGGCTCAAAATTTGGCTCCTCTTTTTGCATCTATGAGGGCATAGTTTGGGTCTTTAGTAGAGGCTAACCCTCTCCTCTCGCTAGCCCTCATTTTGAGTCTTTGAAGGAAGGTGTCTCATGGAAGATTGTTTAAAGAAGGAAGACACTAGAATGAGGCTTGGGGTTGTGTAGCTAGCTATCCGGGCTTGTTTTGTTTGGTAGCTATGCCACAACCTCATTGTACAAGGTTTATGGTCCCTTCAAAACTGACTTTATGTTGGTAGCTTGGCTAAATGATATAGAGGTTCCATATTCTTTCAAAAATTGCTTGTCTATGGGTCAATTGTGCTTTCATTGACATTTCAAATTTTTTTTTGGGTTTCTAGGGTCCCTTCAAACCTTGTTATTTTACCACTTTAATAAAAAAATCCATAAAACTAAAAAATATGAAGATAGTTCAATTTAATTGAAGCACTACAATTGTGTGCACAATTCAATCTATTAAATTACTTTCCCTTTTAATTCAAATTAGAAATTTAGTTCTAAATAACAACCATATATATATTTTTCTAACCAATGAATAAATTTTCATTTTTTAGGCTTTGGTCTTGAGGAGTGCATCAACAAAGTTCCTATTTGGGTGAAACTTTAGCCTAACTTTAGGGTATTGGGAGGAGGATGTCCATAAAGGTATAGCTTCTTCAGCCAGACATCTATTTTCCTTTGATTTGGTTACCATCTCTAGGAAACTATTGTTGTTTGCTAGACTTTGTGTTTATGTGGATATGGGTAAGGTGCTTTCTTCTTCTATTACCTTTTCATCCAAATCAGGTGCAACATATTGTTTATGAGGGCTTTGTGGTAATGTGTACAAATTATCATATGGCTAGCCACTCCTTTGTTTTCTTGGTCAACAAGTGGTCACAAAAAATGGGAAGAAAAAGATTGCATGGTTCCTAGTCACTCTTATTGTGATGTGGTGCCATTTCTAGATATTGTTGTTATAGTAGAAAAAATTGGTGTGTAGGTCTCAAAGTTAGATGGTAGAGATCAAATTCTAGTCATCAAGGATAGGTGTGAGGTGCTTCAACTTAATGTTTTCAGGGCCCCTCTTGTGTGTTTCAGTCCCCAACCAATGGGACTTCTCCTAAGAGGGATAATGAAGAAGGATGTGAGACATTTTAGTCACACTAAGCTTTATTTTGAGGTTATGCTAGCTCCTAAAATGGGTGTCCAACCAGGATTGAAAGCTACCACAAAACTCTTATGGATGGAAAGAATGAGAAATTATAGAGCTTTTTGAAGCACTTTGGCTTTAAGCTTCCTTGAGTCTATAGACAAGCTATTTCTTGCTCTCTTTTGAGGGCTGATTCATTTTTTTCAACTCCTTTGTTTGAGGTGTTGATCATTTATTGATGAGTTGCAATCCTTTTGTTGCTAATTCCTTGTTGGTTTGCTATTATTCTTTAGAATTTGTGTTGATTGTTTCATGTTTTCGATTAAGGTAAGCAGGGATTTTGAAATGGCCCAAACCCTTGTACACATTAAGAAAAATAGGAAAACAAAGGATATGAAGAGGAAAAATGATGGCACAACAAAAAATAGGACACTACAAATATATACAAACTACCAACATAGAGTTAGGGTGGGTTGAAGAAAAATATTCCAACATTTTTTGATTAACCATAGTGCAAGGATCAAGTTCTATCCTAAACTTTTTTTTTTAGAACAAGGGAGATTCATAAGGCCGTAGGAAAATCCATTATCCAACCCTAGAATAATTAAAGAGGAATCCATCACTATATTGTCTACATGATCTTTCCCCTTATTTTATTCCTTCTGCATATCCTAAATGGTTGTAATACACTCCTTAATAGCAAAAAAATGTTTGTTCCTTTTTCTTCAAATAAAATGTTGTTTCTTGTTGCTCAAGAAACTAGTAGTAGAGTGGCCCACTTTATAGCAACAAAGACAAATAATTGAAGAGTACAAATTCAATTTGTTGCATCCAATCTCTAAATTTAAAAAATAAGGTAATTTTTTCAGGAAGCACCTTGTTTTCTTCCACAAGCACATAAAATATAGCAAACAACAAACACTTCTTGAATTTGGTGATTGTATCAACAACAAAGTATTTTCCAAAAGTATTGGAAATAAGCATAAAATCTCTCCGCCTCATAACTCCAAAGGAAACCCCAACAGTCTAACACAAACATGGAACTTGTCAGAATCATCATTCATTGGGTTAAAGCCCAAAGACCAATTTTTAAGACAAAGGTCATTTTTCCCCATAAACCAAGGACCTTCCTTAAGAATTCTTAAGGAATATTTAGGATTGAAAAGAAAATAAGAAAAAAATATTTGACATATCGACAACCTCTACTTGACCTCTTATTTTCCAAATCCAAAGCAGCCATCTTCTGACAACATCAACATTGAGAAAATCATCACAAAACCTCCCAACAAGTGAGTTCCTAAACGAAACAATTGACTTAACCTTAAGAAAATTAGGGATAGTAATTTGTATCTTCCCTTCCTCCATTTCCTAGGTAATGAGAACAAAACTTGAACGATTACTAGTAGAAGCAACTAGCACACACACCTCAATAGAAATCGTAGGGAATTCACCTTCGCTAGCACTCCCAATAGCCAGAACACATGCATAATTTTTTTGTGAGTTTGGACCACCTAGGACCTTCAATGTGCAAGCCTTTGTCACATAATGATCCTCTGAAACCCAAAGAGCCCTAGTAGGAGCAACAATAGGGAACAAAGTCACTACACTTGGCACCCCAAGAATAATGGGGGAAGTAAGCAAAACCTTTTCACATATATGAATTAAAGTTACACAAAATAAAGAAAACAAACTTTAACTAAAGTAATAGAAATTAAAAGAAATTAAAACAATTTCACATTTTGATCTCCACCATCCCTTTTCTCTTAGTTCCTAACCTCGATTGCTATACTTGCTACAACTTGCTGACACATGGAATAATCCCATCCCACGTGTTGCGTGTTGATCAACATTTTCCTATTAGTCCTTGTATTCATGTCATTCATTCTTTTTATATCAAAGAATTTCTAGTATAACTGCAGTACTTACCACATGACTTTGAGCAATGCAAACGATCTCCATAATTGTGTCCTTGTCATCCATCTCTAAAGGCCAAATTCATTCTTTGAGGTCAACCACAAATTTTTCAATGGCCATTTTATATTCTTTGACCTACCTTTTTAATGCGGCAAATGAAGTTTTTTCATGATCTTCCAATTTTATAAATGCTCCCTTGGAAAAGCTTCAAAAATCTCCATGTGACCAAAGAGGGTGTAATCTACTGATGAAGCCTATGCGGAGCAGTCATGGCATCATCTTCTTGGATGAATATAAACTTATCATATAACCATCACCCTACTATTAACTTCACATCTTCAGTGAAATATTTTGGAAAATATGAAATTAGAGCCACTCTCACATGAGAATATATTTTAGGCCACCATTCATCAAACATCACATAACCATTCTGACGCCATGTTTGAGGCCAATTGTTTTTTGATGAATAGGCAACAATCTATATATTAATTATAAATATAAAATACATATTCACAAAAAAAGATGGGTGGTAAGAAGGCACACCCCGAGAGTCACATGGGCATCACCCAGAAAACCAAAAAACTAGTCACTTGGGCCTAACCCAGAAGTCCATAATTACAAAAATATAATAAAAAAAGGCCATTATGCGGCCAGAGCAGTGCTAATAGAGCCACGAGGGTCTCTATCATCCATTTTTTTACTCCATACATCAGCGGGGTCTAGAGTGACATCAGGAGGACCCCAACTATCATCATATTCCTTTTCTTTATCTTCCATTTCCTCGTGCCAAGGCAAGATTGCAAGAGCCAAACATCAAAAAAATTTGCCAGTGTTTGGCCAACCAAAGTTGCTACTAGGAACATTATCAGAGGGCCACCTAGAACCACCACCACTGCTCCCTACCACCCCTCCAAAGGGCCACCCCCAGTCAATCCACAGAGGAGGAGAACTAGATTGCCGAGGAGGGTAGAGCTATGCCGAGGAGGAGGCTGAGAGTGGGGGAGAGTAGAGCCACTCCTCCACCAACCCCGAGAGGGTGACTGGTCGCGAGAGGAAGTAGGCGAAGCAAGCACCTAAGCCATAGTACATGGGGCATTACCCCCATAATCCAGCAACACTTGAAGGCGAGACACCTCAAGTGCAACTTTATTGGCTTGAACTTGAATCAGCAAAATCAAATTAGAGAAAATAACCGCTTTAGAATACAAAGAAACATTTTTATCCATTTGGCTGTGAGAAAATATGCAAGAATTTCTATCTTTCCAAATATTGAAGAGGATTTCCACCTTGAAAGTGTGCCAAAGATGGGTGTATTTAGCAAGAAGCTTGGACGAATCCCCCAACAAAACCATATGCCAGGAGAAGGGCTCTGGTCTGAAAGGTTGAAAGAAGTCATGAATCTAATTCCAAAACTACTAGAATCTGGTACAAAACCAAAAGAGATGCTTAAAAGACTCAGCTTTCCCACAAAACGGGCACCAAGGGTCCTGGACCCCCAAGTGAACAAGTCGAGACCCCATAGGTAAGCCTTGGAAAAGAATACACCAAACAAAGTGGGCGAGTTTAGGATCAACACTTGCAGACCAAGTGGTAGATAATATTTTGCGCCAGAAATGAGCAGAAGACTGAAGATGCCACCTCTAGTTTAGACTTTCAATCATTGGAAAGTGCAGCGAAAGTGACATATAACCACTAACTCATTTGACTGCAAAATCCAATGAAATATGTATAATTTGATGTATCATCAGGTGCTTATAAAATTTGATGTGTAATTTTCGATTTTTTAAAAGTTTATCCCCGATGTTAGTTGTAATTTCGACGAACCTAGGTTTCGTCAAAATTTTGACTAGCAGTTTCATCGAAATTTTGACAAACATGAAAAATAAGAAAAAAATAAAATTGTGGCCGACAAAGAAAAGTGAGTTCGCTGATTTATTGCGACAATGTTTTGCTCTACTTGAGACAGTTTGTGGAGAACTAAGGATGATTTTCTTGGGAAAAATCAGAAAAAATTCAAGAAGATATCGCCAGTTGAGGGTAGTCATTGTCTTTTTGCAGAATTCAGTTGTGAAGTCAAATTTGTAGTTCCAGGTTTGAAAATCATATTTTAAAGCAACATCTCATCAGATTTCATTTTTAGAGGTTTAGGGTTTTGAGAATTTCATGTCCAGATTTTTTTGTGTGGAATCACCATAAGATCACAACCAAGGAACAAATTCTTGTGATTGTAATTATGTGATCCATAACTCTATTGGTCATGTGGCATAGTTGCGCTATAACAAATACATGATGCATTCATGTGTGACCCAAGTTTAATGTGGCTATGTTGTGATAGAAATGAAGGTACTCATATAATGTAGTTAATTCAGGTTGTATAATGTAGGTGTCAATCATCATTGGGTGCATTCAGGTTGTCTCAAGTTTAACAAGTTATGATGTAATTATAGCATGATCCAAGAATGATTACCTCTTGCTGCAATAAAGAGCCTATAACTCTAGTTGATATGCAGAGTGGTTGTGTTATATCAATTATGTAGTGCATTCAAGCACAACCCATGTTTAATGGGCTATTCTAGAGAGTGATCAAGATTTTCTAAACCTTATGAATGTTACTTAAAAGTGTATAGCTTAAACTACAAACCAAGTTTGCTACATACTTGAATGCAATCTTGGGTTACCGTAAACTATAATAATGTGATCTGCTAATAACCATTATGGAAACTATTAAAGAAATACCCATGTTATATAGGATACATTTCCCTGATCAGGTTTACATACCTTAATGATCAAATACAAGCTTCTCACACACTCTAGGATACAATCCAAGATCATACCAAAACTTTGTCAAGACAACTAATTTTCTGACCCAAGATTTAAGGTTGTTTTTTAATACCAACAGAAGTATTGGTAAGAGCATGATTAGGGTACAAACCCTAGCCCTCTGTAGAAACATAAACAATAAATCTAGCGGATTAGTGAGGTTGCAATACCATAAAGATTGAGACATTGTTGATAATAACAAAATATTGCAATCTAAAGATTGTAGCCAATAACAAGCACACTATGTAGCTTCGTGACATTTGTAAATGCAATCTACGGTAAGAAGAATGACAGCCACTTGAGATGTGACAGTCAAAAAGAGGCTGAGTAGTGACAAGATAATAAAGCTCAAACCTTGCATAGTAAAGTGGAGATTTTAACAGTGAGTTTCCTTACCCCCTTGCTGACCTTAAGGATTTTTCAAATGCTTTTGGTAGTGTTATACAAGGCAAATGCAAGTAGGGAATGACTGTCCAAATGAAGTAACAGTGGTAATCATAGGTTCAATATTTCTTCTTAGCCATTAATGTATAATGGAGGTAGTGGATTGCATGTTTGAGCAGTGTTTTGAGACTCATCAAAGATGGGAGAATAGTGAATAATACCTTGTGGATTGTGAAGTAGTGTCAATAATGTTGAAGGATCTTAAGATGTACAATACCATGAAACAATGAGTCCCCTATAGTTAGTAGCATTCTATAGGGCATAGTTTGATTTTATAGAAGGATGTTTATGAAAGGAATCTTCAAGTGATAGTGAGTGAGTTGTTTGAGATTGCAACTAAGGGTGCAATACCCGGTCTTAAAGGAAGTTAGCAAAGCAGTAAATGTGCAAGAAAATCAAATTGTACACAAAAAACAATTCACAATGTTATCTTGCATAATGCCTTGAGTTTGAAGACAAAAATCTCATTGTATCTTGATGAAAGTGGTGACCTTAATGGTCAATCACTGGCAACCGTGATTTTAAAACATGCTATTGTGCTTATGGAGGCAACATTTTAAGCAAGGTAGTAAGTGGTGGTTTGGAACAATGGCAGGTATGAAGGACTTGCTTTATATGTATACTATGTAGTCTAGCTTAATTAAGACAACGTTCTTAGAAGAGATTGAAGGTGGATTATGGAACTCAAGGGTTACCATGAAAAGATTAAAGCAAAGACTGAGATCTATTTAAAAGCCACGGTCATGAAGATATTAAAGATGTCACATGCAAAACCCTAGTAGCTAGAGTAATGAATACAGTGCCAAAGAGGATAGTGTACTAGGGAAGATTTAGGAGATCTCCACATTATCTAATTATAGGGAAATACATCATTTATTTATTTTTTTAATTAAAATAAATCATTCTAAACCCTATATAGGATACATTGATACTTCAAAAGCCTCTGAAGGAATTTAAGATTATGCAAATATATGTCAAGTAAATACCTAGATTACAAATAGTACCAGAAACAATGTAAGATTTGTTGAGCAGAGCAAGAATGAGATAAGCAGCAATGAATCTATGCCTCCTTTCACGCACATCTCCTCACCGTTCTCTATCATTCTTTATTGAAACACTTCTCCATTTTGGTGGTCTATGCTTGAAAATAATATTTTGACAAAGGTTTTAGACTATGTTTATTAAAATGAAAACTCCATTTTGGTGGCCAATGCCTAAAAATAAGATTTTGACAAAAGTTTTAGGGTATGTTTATTAAAGTTTTAGAATATTTTGGCGGGCTATATTCTCGATTCCTTAAATGATTTATTAAAATGGATTGTGACTAAATAAATGAATAACTATTTAGTCATTTTTATTTGTGTGACTAAATAATTTTAAATCAACGACCAAACTAGTAATTTATTTACTCATTTATAGTTGAGTTGCAAAAAATGAGCAAAATTTAGTCATTTTTAGTTGTTGTGACTAAAAGTTTTAGTCATCTAGTCGTTTATTTTCCAAATTCTACTAGTGTGTGCTTCCTTGTGCGATTAGGGCTCTCTCAATGTTGAGGGCCCTAGGGATAACCTCGTCATAAGAAGTGACACATTTCATCTTTAACTAAAAGGATAAATTTATATTGACATTAGCAATGATGATTCTGATTTGTTGCTCCTTAGGAATGGGCCACTTTCTCTTACTAGCTCGCTACCTCCATCGTTGCAGAAATTTTGTGATCAAGTTCAATATTTTGATTTTAGGAGTATAATGGTTGGAAATCATAGTAAAATTAGAATTTAATAAGTTTTGGAATTATCATTTTAAAGTTTTTTTTGGGGTCATTAACTTCATACTATCTTCTCTTTTGCAGGGGTGGTTGCATGCCAATTTTTTTTGGTGTAAAATATCAGAATTATTAGATTTTGTTACCTGTCTATGAATAAAAATTATTGGAGTGTGAGTTTGATATTTTTGAAGATCTAAATAGTCAAGCTTGGTAAAGAAAAATCATGTCAGATAATATTAGTCTAGAACAAAATGAAGAGACACTTGATAGATTGTGGGCTAGATTGAAAAGAAAGGGTGATGGGAAATGTTATTGTCCTTGCAATAATTGCAAGGGATTAAAGACAAGATGAATTTTAATCACAACAGCTGAGAAACATTGTAGGCAGCATGGTTATGTTGAAGGGGGGCATGATTATCGTCCATTGGTAAGTTGTTCATTATATGTGTTTATATTAATTGAATTTGTAAATGTTTATATTGTTTTAAGATTATATATATATATATATATATATATATATATATATATATATATATATAATCACTTGATCATGATCATGGTTTATTTGTGTCTATCATTATTATAAAGGTGGGGTACCCTAGGGCACATGATATGGATTATCACGGCCCAGAGAATGTGGTTTTGCAAGCGGATGAACATGGAGCTGTGAATATCAAAGATGAAGTTAATGATCCTATGGAAGAAGATGATCATGCACCAGAAAACACAGTTGAAGATGATGGTAGAATACATTGATCCATGAAACATTTAGTGGAAGAGCTGATCATATGATCGAGATGACTTTGATGATATTCATGATTTACCTGTACTTGAGAAGGCATACAAGCCCCTTTATGAAGGCTCCAAACAACTCTTCTCTCTGTTGTATTGTTGCTGTTGAACTTGAAGGTTATGAATGGTTTATCAAACATAGCAATCTCACGATGTTAAGGTATGTCATATATGTCATCTTTTTTCATCTATTTTAATTGTTGTTAGTTCATCACTAGTAAATAAAGGATGAAATATGTACTATTAATATTCTTTATATTAACAAATTATTTTTTGTTGTAGATTGATTGGAGAATTTTTGTTACCACCATCAAATATTTTACCTTGCTCATAATCGAGATTTATCCGGCATTATGAAATATCAAAATGGAGTATCAAGCAACAGATGCATGTCCCAATGATCATATTATATATCATAAACAACATGAATTTGCAACAGAATGCCTGTAATGTCATATCAGTACATATTAAATAGATCAACTAACAAAAAAGGTGCCTTGCAAGGTTCTTCGTTATATTCCCATTATTTCACCTATACAATGATTATTTAGGTGTGAAAGCTTAGCGCAATTTATGGATTACCATGCACAGAATAGAAGTGAGATGACATTCTTTGAATGCCTGTAGATGGTTTTGCATTTAGGGACATGGAGGAAAAATGGCCACACTTTAAAGAAGAACCTCGTAATCTCAGGCTTTCATTGGGAGCAGATGGTGTCAATCCATTTGGAGAGCCGAGATCTATTTACTCAGTGTGGCCTATTTTTGTTATCAACAATAACATTCCTCCATGGATGTCAATAAAGAGGGATCACATAATGTTAACAATGATTGTTCTAGGTTTTTTTTACATCAATTTTATTTAATGTAGTAGCATCTCATTTCTCTTATTTGTTGCATAATGACTTATATTTTTTTCATTCAATAGTCATGTACATTAATTCTATATATATTGGCAAAGAAATGGTTATAATAATTATGTGTATCGTTTATGTTCATTCAACTAGGTAAGTACCAAGTTAAAGATATGAATGTATATATCGAGCCTCTTATCGACGAGTTACTAAAGTTATGGAATGGCGTCACTATGTATGACATCTCTAGACCAATAGGACAAAGATAATTTCAATTCCATGCAATGCTTGTATGGACAATTCATGATGCTCCAGGGCTAACACATTTTTGTGGTATGTTATAATGTTCGACTGTACTTTAACAATATTTAATTTTAGGAAGTAGATATCATGCATGTTTTTAAAATAATCTATTCATTATATATAATTATAAAAATTGACATATTTAATCCAATTATATATGATCTTGCAGGTATTCAAACAAAGGGAAAATTTGCATGTCTAATTTGTGGTCCAAAGATAAAATCTCCTTGTTCAACAAGTTTAGGAAAGTAGGTGTTTGATGAGTATAGGCACTTCTTGCATAGAAATCATAAGTATCAAACTACTGAAAAACATCTTTTCAATGGGAAAGAATAGACTACATCAAAACCACGAAGAATGACACCTCGCCTATGGAAGTTGGAATATAATAGAATTAATCGTCAAGGTTATACATCGGATCAAATTATTTATCTATCATATATGATATGTTTTGAATTTTTATTTTTATATTATGTTGTGTTTACTTATGCTGTAATTGACAATGCTTGTCGTTGTTAATTTGTTTAACTTCTATGCTTCATGAAGGTCGTCAAGGCATTAATGGTCAGCTTCCACAAGGACTGAAAAGTTATCCTAGACAATTTAGTAGGTTTCCCTACTATGAGCAGCTACAAATTATGCATTTATTTGATACAATGCATATTGGAAAGAATATAATAGAAATGTTATGGAAAATATTGGATGGAAGGCATGACAAAGAAAAAATTGCCAAAATTTTGTAGTGACATTCATAGTTAATCATGCAATGAAATGTCATTTAATTAAATAGCGATGGAGACCAAATTAATATAAGGTCCCTTCCTTGGTTATTAACAGAGCAACAAAGCAATGCTATAAAAGAAGTCATACTAAAAATTCAATTTCCCACAGGATTTGCTACGAACATAAACAATATAATAACAAAGAAAAGGTGAATTTGGGTCAGGGATGAAAACACATGATTGATATACCTTCATTAAGGTAATTATTCTGGTATATTATATACACTTGTATAACGGCTGTACTTTTCTGGAAGGTATTATGTTTACTACTTGAAAAATAATGAAAAGACTATTTTATAATTGCTGCGTGACGTTCTACCTGTATCTCTCCTAGACAACTTTGAAAACAATCTCAAGCAAGTTATATATGCTCTTGGAAAATACATGGTGTAAGTAGCGAGATTTGTTCAATTCGTTGTATACATCTTATAATTTCCATTTGTTTTACTTGTTATGTAATATAATATATATTTTTGTTAAATATCATTAATATATTTGCAGTTTGAATCACTTGTAGATGGCTATCATCTAAAGAAATCCAAAGAAGATATAAATTATTGGAAGAGAAAATTCATCTAATGTGTGAAATGAAAAGTGTCTACCTTGAGCATTTTTCAATGCATGTGAACACTACCTCATACACACTAAGTTGAGGAGATTGAATTGTGTGGACCTATGCACACAAGGTCAATGTGGATGGTTGAAAGGAACTTGAAATTTTTGAAGGCTTTGGTTAGACAAAAGAACACATCTTGAGGGTTCTATGGTGGAGGGATATATGGTATACCACCATGGTGTACATTAGTGAATATCTTCCTAAGTTTGCAAGCAAAGATCCATGTAGATCGCATTTGGGATCCCAACTCCATTAACAAATTTGAAGGGGAGTACCTGATGGGGAAAGGTAGATTGAGGAAAGTGAGAGGTAATTATAAGATGGTCATGGAGATTAATTGAAATACATTTTACATATGGTTTTTATGTATATTGTACTTATTTAATTTTTAATCTTCAATATACATCAATTATAAATTAAGGTCGTATACTATGGTATTTAACTAATTATACGTCATTTGTGAATTTCAATTTTTTTTGATACAGTTGATCGATAGTGGGATGCACTACATTTGTACGTCACAAACAATCTTGATTGGGTGATTGGTGCAGGAGCACCTAGGAAGCATTAGGTAGCACTAGGCAAATTTCTGAGCCTAGGATGAAATTTTGTGGTTTTAATGCTTTAAGGTCATGTTGACCATTTAGTTTTGAGTTAGAGGTGTTAGAACATGTTAGGAGTAAGGTTGATCAGTAGCTCATGGTAGAATGGAAGAGTTTAGCAACTTGTCTCCACTAGGATTCACTAGGAATTGGAAATAAAGCCCAAAATGTTGCATTTGTGCAATTTTGGCCTAATGTGGTGGTTATGTCCAACCAAGGGGAGAAGTAACCATTTTTTGAACCTTTATAAGGAGGACCTCAACTTGGAATTGAGGTTGGAATCATTGGAGTTTGCAATTAGTTTGAAATAAAGAAAACAATGATATTTTGTGTGTGCATTTCCTGTTTTGTTCCTGTTTTTGAATTAGTAGATTAATGGCTTGATCATGGAAATTTGTATAGCTTAGAATGTAGTGAGATTATCTTCAAGCATTTTTTGGTATAGTAGATAGTAAGTTATCCACTTCCAAGATTTCTTGTAAATACTTTGTTCTTTCTTCAATTGTTGTTTTAACTAGTAGATTGTGAAAAAAATGGGGTTTTAGCTCACATTACCATTGTATCCAGAGTACGGGCTAGTGGGAAATGTGGCTAGGCTCCATGTCTATAAATAGATTAGGGTCAGGAGTCTATAGGCATCAAAGTATCATGGAGAAAATTCTTTCCTAGGTGAGCTTGACAGTGCCCGGTTAGGAAAGACAGTGAAAAAAAGCACTAAAGTTGCAGGGGTGTCAATCCCCTGGCAACCCTAGGTGTGTGGTGGATGCAGGAAGCCTTACAAAGGCTTGGCATGAAGGAAGTGGTTTCACCAGTCCATTTGGTGATTGAAATAAGCTGACAGTTCGCTGTGTGGTCAGGTAATGGCCTAAAAAAAAGCCCTAATTCTTGAAAAGTGAGGATTATGCCTGTGTACAGACAGTGAAGGTCTATAACCTCAAAAATATTTGATAGGTAGGAAAAAGAACCAGGATCCCCAAAGGAAGTTTGGAATGTTCTTTAGAAATATTGGAGATTAAGCCACTTTTCTTGAGTTAGGAGGCCTAATTGGGGCTCAAGGGCTAGTAGCCTTTTAAACCCTAGAAGAGGGTTTGGTGAGAGTGATGGAGAATTGGAGATTGGTGGATGATCAAGAACCCTAAGGGGATGGTCTTGAAGCCATGGGAGACATCACACACCCCTGCATCGAATTAGTGAAAGTTGGAGATTTAGCTAGCCTTTAGGAAAATTAAGGGCTAAGGAGAGAATGGCAGATATAGCACCAAGATTGGCTTGGTTAGGGAAATGGAGATGGTAGTAGGGTTGGCCAGGAGAACCAGGGGTGCCTAAAAAGCATTAGGGCCTATAGGTTAAGGTGGTGGAGAGTGACACCAAAGGGTTTCGCTAAGGTGAGACCCAGAGCATGGAGCAATGAGTGTTCCATCCAACCCTTCCCTATCAGATTGGTATCAGAGAAAGCAAAAGATTTGGGATAGAATATTGCATGTCAGACCTTGAATCTAGTGGTTCTACCATCATGGTGACAAATGTTGAATTGGCTAAGATGGTTGAAGAACAAGAGGAAGAAAATAGGCTAATGAGGGAAAGAATAGCCCAACTTGAGCAAGTAATGAGGAGTGGCTAGTTAGAAGGAAGGATACCAAAGGAAGAAGAGGTTGCAGAGGAAGACAAGACCCCTGAACCTGACCCTGTTCTAAAAGAAGAGCCTTTCTTGAAGGCATTGAAGGCTTTGAGTGGAAAAGCACTTGAAGGCATACCACTGTTTAGTGGAAAAATGGAAGCTGATTTAGTTGTGGATTGGATAGAGGGAATGGAAAACCATTTTGAGTGTGATGGGGTCACAGAAGCACAAAAGGTAAAGGTAGGAAAATCAAGGTTAAGAGGTTCTGCCTTGACATGGTGGAAGTTCATTTAGACAGAGAGGGAAAAGGAAGGAAAGCAACCTATTTCAACTTGGAAAGGAATGGTTGCCAAAGTAAGGGAAGCATACATGCCAGATGATTATGAGATTCAGTTACACAAGAAGAGACAGAGTTTGAGGCAAAGAGACCAAGATGTGAACACTTACACTGAGGAGTTTCAAAAACTTTGTATGAGGTCTAATGTGACAGATGAGGAAAGTATTAAGGTGGATAGATACCTTAACGGTTTGAAATAGAACATCCAGGAAGAGACGACTCTTCTAAGTCCCATGACAGTGCACTAATGCTGTCAATTGGCTATTAAGATTGAGGAAAGAAGCAAGAGGAAGCAAGACCAAGCTTCTAAGGGCAGAGGAAAAGGCATATATCAAAGAGATCAAAGAGGACAGCGAGGTGGATACCAAGGTAGAGGAACTGAGCAAACAAACCATGGAGAGTCTAAACTCACAGAGCATGGAGGTGAAACATCTTCTAGAGGAGGATATAATAGAGGCAGAGGTCCTCAAGGAGGTTCAAATAGAGGAAGAGGAGAAGGCAAGAGAAATTCATACTTTGCAAACATGAAATGCTACCATTGTGGTCAAGTTGGATACCCAGCTTATAGGTGTTTGGAGAAAGCATCTTCATCAAGCAATGAGAAGAGAGTGGCTTATGCACAAGAGGACACCATGAGTCCTAAGTCACCTGAGGTCAGTCACATTGAATCTGAGATGGGAGAGAATCTGATGTTTAGAAGAGTGTTGATTAGACAACCGGTCAAGGAAGAACCAAAACAAAGAAGAGCTCTATTTAGAGTGAAGTGCAAGATACTTGGTAAAGTATGCAAGGTCATTGTAGATTCAGGTTCAATAGACAATATCATCTTAGAAGAAGTAGTAATGAAATTGAAAATGAAAAAGGTACCCCACACTAACCCCTACAAGGTAACATGGCTCAACAAAGGGTAGAGTGTTCTAGTGAATGAGCAAGTAATGTTGGAGTTTTCCATTGGAGGGTATAAGGATAAGTTAGTTTGTGATGTTTTACCCATGGATGCATGCCATATACTATTGGGCAGACCATGGTAGTATGACAGAAGTGCCATGTATGATGGGAAAGAGAATAGCATTTCCTTCGAGAAGGATGGGAAGACTTTCAAGTTGCAGTCATTGTCAGAAGAAGAAGAGGGACAGTCAAAGACACCAAGTGTCATGTTGAGTAGTGGGAAGGAGTTCCTTAACAACCTACATCAAGGGGGTGAAGGATATGTGGTTATGTTACAACCTAAAGAAGAAGACAAGGCTGAAAAGACAGTCATACCGAAGCAGTCCTAAAGTTGTTGGATTAGTTCAAGGACATTGTAAGTGATGGTGCACTTGCAACTCTACCACCAAAGAGAGCCATAAGTCATCAAATTGACTTCATACCTGGAGCCTCATTGCCTAACAAAGAAGCTTATAAGCTTACACTAGATCAAAATCTAGAGGTAGCTAGGCAAGTGCAAGAGTTGTTGGATCAAGGATTGATTCAAAAGAGCATCAGCCCATGTGCAGTACCGGTAGTCTTAGCAACCAAGAAGGGAGGTAAATGGAGGTTATGCATTGATTCTAGAGCAATAAATAGGATCACCATTAGGTATAGGTTCCCTATTCCTATAATTGAAGACTTAATGGATTATCTTGGAGGAGCTCAATACTACACAAAGTTGGATCTCAAGAGTGGATACCATCATATCAGAATCAAGGATGGAGATGAGTGGAAGACATCATTTAAGACAAATGATGGGTTGTATGAGTGGAGAGTGATGCCATTTGGCCTCTCTAATGCCCCTAGCAAATTCATGAGGCTCATGAATGAAGTGCTTAAAGACTTTACAAGGATATTTGTGGTGGTATACCTTGATGACATCCTCATATTCAACAAGACAGTAGAAGAGCATTTAAAACATGTGGAGTTGGTTCTTAGAAGGTTGCAAGAGGAGAAGTTGGCAATCAATCTAGAGAAGTGTGAGTTCTTTAAGCAAGAGCTTGCATATTTGGGTTTTGTAGTGTCCAAAGGATCTTTGAAGATGGATCCAAGCAAGGTAGAAGCTATCCTAAATTGGCCTACACCAACCACAGGGACAGAGGTAAGAAGTTTTCATGGATTGGCTCAATTTTATAGAAAATTCATAAGGAACTTTAGTGGCATATGTGCAACAGTCCTAGATACAATAAAAGGTGGTTTAAAAACTAAGTTTAAATGGACTGAAGAAGCTAAGAAAGGGTTTGAGAAACTAAAACAAGAGGTGGCAACTCAACCTATTCTCTTATTACCTAGTTTTGACAAATTGTTCACTATTGAATGTGATGCAAGTGGAGTGGCAGTAGGAGGAGTGCTAAGTCAAGAGGGCAGGCCTATAGCCTTCTTTAGTGAGAAGCTCAATGAAGCAAAGAAGAGGTATTCAACTTATGACTTAGAACTTTATGCTTTGGTTCAATCACTTAGGAAGTGGAGGCATTACCTTCTACCCAATGAATTTGTAGTCTTTACCGACAATCAGGCACTTAGCTATATGAATACCCAAGAGAAGTTGAGCAATAGACACTTGAATTGGATGGAATACATCCAAGCTTTTACCTTCACCATCAAGCACAAGAAGGGACAACTAAACAAAGTAGTAGATTCATTAATCAGGAGATTGTTGATAGTGCAAGAGATACAGATCAAGAGCATTGGCATAAAGAGTTTCAAGGATCTCTATGGGGAAGATGAAGACTTTTCAAAGGTCTATAAGGTATGTTCTAACTTTGAGAACCATTTCCATAGCCAATACTCAGAGTATACATTGCAAAGTGGGTTATTGTTTAAAGGAAATCAGTTATGTGTTCCAAGAGGGTCAATGAGGGAAAATCTCATTCAGGAAAAGCATAATGGAAGTCTTAGTGGACATTTTGGCATCAAAAAGACTTTAGAACTAGTGCAAAGATTCTATTACTAGCCTAAGTTGGCAAGAGATGTTAGAAAGTATGTGGAACAATGTGTTGTGTGTATGGAAGCTAAGGGAGGAGCTAGTAATTCTGGTCTATATCAACCCCTACCCATTCCTAATAGACCATGGGAGTGCTAAAGCATGGATTTTTGTGGTAGGCCTTCTAATACCAAGATTTGTTTGGCCGGTGTCTGGCGTGTTTGTAAGATAGTCATTTTATCCTTACAAACACTCATGATGCCCCTAGTTACACCATCATCTCTTCTTCAAGGAAGTTGTAAGGATCCATGGATTGCCTTTGAGCATTGTTTCAGACAGGGATGTGAAGTTCATGAGTCACTTTTGGAAGACTCTATGGAGTAGATTCGGTACCAACCTGTCATTTGGATTAGCTTACCATCCTCAAACCAATGGTCAAATAGAGGTGGTTAACAGGGTGCTAGGTAACCTTCTAAGGTGCCTAACTAAGGAGTATGGACAGACATGGGATATGGTTATCTCACAAGCTGAGTATGCTTACAATGATAGTGTGAACCGAACCACAGGGAAGAGTCCTTTTGAAGTTGTGTATGGGATGCACCCAAGAGGCATATGTAAGCTAAGAGATCTTGGAGCTATGGAACATAGAAGTGGACATGTAGAGGACTTCAGTCAAACCATGAAGGAGATTCAGGAGTAGTTAAAGAAGATAGTCACCGAGGCTACACAAAAGTTGAAGGAGAAGGAAGATTTGTTAAGGAAAGATGTACAATTTGCAGTAGGAGACTATGTCATGGTCCACCTCAACAAATCAAGGTTACAGAAGGGTACATCAACCGAGTTGCAAATGAAGATAGTGGGTCCATGCAAGGTATTAGCCAAGTATGGGAAGAATGCATACAAGGTGGATAGGGATCTGTCCAATGTTTAATGTAGCTGATTTGATCAAGTACAAGGGATTAGTCAAGGATTTGGATCAGAACAATAGGTAAATCTTAAAGGATGTAAGCAACATACCCCTACCTACTCCAGACAAGCAATAAGCAAAACGAATCTTGGAGTCAAGAGTGCAAAAGTCTACAAGACATAAGGTGTACATGGAGCACCTTATCAAGTGGAAGAACAAGCATGAATTAGAAGCCACATGGGTATAAGAAGATCAGTTCAAGAAGTTTGGTATTAACCTATCATTGATCTCTCCTTCCATTCCTTAGTGTTTGGGCAGAGAGGGGGAGAATGGTGTAGGATCACCTAGGAAGCATTAGGTAGCACTAGGCAAATTTGTGGGCCTAAGATGAAATTTTGTGGTTTTAATGCTTTAAGGTCATGTTGACCATTTAGTTTTGAGTTAGAGGTGTTAGAACATGTTAGGAGTAAGTTTGATCAGTAGCTCATGGTAGAATGGAAGAGTTTAGCAACTTGTCTCCACTAGGATTCACTAGGAATTGGAAATAAAGCCCAAAATGTTGCATTTGTGCAATTTTGGCCTAATGTGGTGGTTATGTCCAACCAAGGGGAGAAGTAACCATTTTTTGAACCTTTATAAGGAGGAACTCAACTTGGAATTAAGGTTGGAATCATTGGAGTTTGGAATTAGTTTGAAATAAAGAAAACAATGATATTTTGTGTGTGCATTTCCTGTTTTGTTCCTGTTTTGGAATTAGTAGATTAATGGCTTGATCATGGAAATTTGTATAGCTTAGAATGTAGTGAGATTGTCTTCAAGCATTGTTTGGTACAATAGATAGTAGGTTATCCACTTCCAAGATTTCTTGTAAATACTTTGTTCTTTCTTCAATTGTTGTTTTGATTGATAGACTGTGAAAAAAATGGGGTTTTAGCACACATTACCACTGTATCCAGAGTACGGGCTAGTGGGAAATGTGGCTAGGCTCCATGTCTATAAATAGATTAGGGTTAGGACTTTGTAGGCATCAAAGTATCATGGAGAAAGTTCTTTCCTAGGTGAGCTTGACAGTGCCTGGTTAGGAAAGACAGTGAAAACAAGCACTAAAGTTGTAGGGGTGTCAATCCCCTGGCAACCCTAGGTGTGTGGTGGATGCAGGAATCCTTACAAAGGCTTGGCATGAAGGAAGTGGTTTCACCAGTCCATTTGGTGATTGAAATAAGCTGACAGTTCGATGTGTGGTCAGGAAATGGCCTAAAAAAAAAGCCCTAATTCTTGAAAAGTGAGGATTACGCCTGTGTATGGACAGTGAAGGTCTATAACCTCAAAAATATTTGAGAGGTAGGAAAAAGAACCAGGATCCCCAAAGGAAGTTTGGAATGTTCTTTAGAAATACTGGAGATTAAGCAACTTTTCTCGGGTTAGGAGGCCTAATTGGGGCTCAAGGGCTAGTAGCCTTTTAAACCCTAGAAGAGGGTTTGGTGAGAGCGATGGAGAATTGGAGATTGGTGGATGGTCAAGAACCCTAAGGGGATGGTCTTGAAGCCATGGGAGACATCACACACCCCTGCATCGAATTAGTGAAGGTTGGAGATTTAGCTAGCCTTTAGGAAAATTAAGGGCTAAGGAGAGAATGGCAGATAGAGCACCAAGATTGGCTTGGTTAGGGAAATGGAGATGGTAGTAGGGTTGGCCAGGAGAACCAGGGGTGCCTAAAAAGCATTAGGGCCTATAGGTTAAGGTGGTGGAGAGTGACACCAAAGGGGTTCGCCAAGGTGAGACCCAGAGCATGGAGCAGTGAGTGTTCCATCCAACCCTTCCCTATCAATGATGGTATGGATTGAACGATGTCAACAATCTTTTCGTGCATTAACATGGGAAGGTGTGGCTTCATTGGTTAAAGAAGTTCATCGTAATGGAGATTCCAATGTTACACAAAGGTTAATTGATTTAGCATATGGTTTAAGAGATAAATAGGTACGTATAAATATATTAATCACCCATATTATTTAATTATTTTCAATTATATTGATGTATATATATGTTGAGATTGTTTTCTTTGCATACATTCAACCAAGAATAAATATCTTTATCAACTGACAATATTGCAATAATTTTGACATGTTTGACATATTGCAGGTGAAACACCACAAGGCTACTCTGGTGCAATGGTCATAAATTTTAGGAATCAAAATGTTGGATATGAAAACTTGTGGAATTACGGTATAGCTGGAGTCTTTGGTGACTAATGTTTCATCCCGGCTGACATACATCCAAAAGTCTCAAAATGTCGATACTATAGGTTTTTGGATGATATAATTGAATGACTTTAAGTCCTTCAGATTAATTATGTTAAATTAGTCCTATGAATACGAGGGATATGATTGAATGAAAAAGATCCAGAAACATTTATTGAACATGATAATGGATTTACCATGGTTAAGACAAGGTCCAATTAGGCAAATAGAAATGAGCCCTATGTTCTTCCAAGCCAATGGGGTATTTTACTCAGAGGTGGTAGGTTTGGTCATTTGTTGTTGGAGCACAACAGTCAAGGAGGCGACAAATTATAATGTGGTGGAAGAAGAAGATACCGAAGAACTAGAAGATGATGTAGATGATGATCAGGATCAACAGTTAGTTGATGATGTCCCTGACGAAGATGTCAAAGAGGAGGAACTAGATCATGATGATGTAGGAGTTTATGTTCATGAAGATGATATTCGTGTGGATGATGACATTATCAAAACTGATATCGATGATGATGATGATGATGATGATGATATGACCAATCCTTACAATGTTGAATTTGGATCGGATGATACAGACAAATAGTTGGATGAAGAAGAAGATCAATGACATTGAAATGTATGAGTTATGTGATTATATTATCTATTTAATATTAATTTCTTGATAGAATTATATTTGAATTATGTGGTTACATAATTAATTCATGATGTTTTTAATTTTTATGCCATACATAATTAATTTAATGATGTACTTTTTAATGTTTGAAAGGTCAAAAAGTTAAAACATTTCAATAGCGATTTTAACAACCTTGAAATTAGTGTGTTTTATGTTTCATGTGATCATAAAAGATTAAAAATTTAGTTGTAGAGGTGTTTGTTTAGTGGTTGATGTGTAAAGGCCTTTAAAAGGCATAAAGTGATCATTGTAATGGTTTTTGATGGTTGAGGATTTAAAATACAAGCTCTTGACATTTGAAAATCTGTGTTTTTCTTCAATTTTTTTGTATTTTTCTTGTTATGCAGCACTGTACGGTAACATGCAGCCATATTTTGATGTGAAATCAATTCCAGGTCATGAAGATATGTGTTATCTTTGATTTGAATATGATTTGAGGGCTTAAGGCGTTGATTTGAGTTAGAAAGCTTCATTTCTTTGCATACAACCTAGTTACCCTATTTTTGAGGGTTTTGTAGTCCAAACATGATACAAAGGGGCTCTTAAACTTTTGTGATTACTGTAGCTTGTGTAAGAGGCCTCATGGATAGTGTTGTAATTGTAGGATGCATGAATAGAGCGTAGGATGAGAAAT
>VDFB02179977.1:0-38125 GCA_007258455.2 Sequoia sempervirens
AAGAGCAAGTGACCCATTCGTAAGGAGCAACGAGTCAGAATCATCATTGCTAATGTCAATATGGATTTATCCTTTTAGTTAAAGATGCAATGTGTCACTTCTTATGACGAGCTTATCCCTAGGGCCCTCAACATTGAGACAGCCCTAATAAAAAACAACAGAAGCATTGGTAAGAGCATGATTAGGGTACAAACCCTAGGCCTCCATAGAAACATAAACAATAACTATAGCGGATTAGTGAGTTTCCAATACCAGAAAGATTGAGACAATGTAGGTAATAACAAAAATCTTGCAATCTAAAGATTGTAGCCAATAACAAGCACACTATGTAGCTTACTGACATTTGTAAATGCACTCTACGGTAAGAAGAATGACAGTCACTTGAGATGTGACAATAAAAAATAGGCTAAGTAGTGACAAGATAATAAAGCTCAAACCTTGCATAGTAAAGTGGAGATTTTAACAGTGAGTTTCCTTACCCCCTTGCTGACCTTAATGGTTTTTCAAATGCTTTTGGTAGTGTTAGACAAGGCAAATGCAATCAGGGAATGACTGTCCAAATGAAGTAACAATAGTAATCATAGGTTCAATGTTTCTTCTTAGCCATTAATATTGTATAATGGAGGTAGTGGATTGTATGTTTGAGCAGTGTTTTGAGACTCACCAAAGATGGGATTATATTGAATAATACCTTGTGGACTATGAAGTAGTGTCAATAAGGTTGAGGGATCTTAAGAACTATAATACCATGATACAATGAGTCCCCTGTAGTAAGTAGGCAGTCTATAGGGCATAGTTTGATTTTACAGAAGGATGCTCATGAAAGGAATCTTCAAGTGATAGTGAGTGAGTTGTTTGAGATTGCAGCTGAGGGTGCAATACCTAGTCTTAAAGGAAGTTAGCAAAGCAGTAAATGTGCAAGAAAATCCAATCCGCATTAATAACAAACAACAATTCACAATGTTATCTTCCATAATGCCTTGAGTTTGAAGACGTAAAAATTCCCATTGTATTTCCTCATGATGAAAGTGGTGAGCTTAATGGTCAATCAATCGGCAACCATGATTTTAAAACATGCCATTGTGCTTTATGGAGGCAACATTTTCAGCAAGGCGTTGAGTGGTGGTTTGGGACAATGGCAGGTATGAAGGACTTGCTTTATATGTATACAATGCATTCTAGCTTAAGACAACATTCTTAGAAGAGATTGAAGGTGGATTATGGAACTCAAGGGTTACCATGAAAAGGATTAAAGCAAAGACTAAGATCTATTTAAAAGCCACGGTCATGAAGATATTAAAGATGTCACATGCAAAACCTAGTAGCTGAGTAATGAATATAGTGCCAAAGAGATAGTGTGCTGGGGCAGATTTAGGAGATCTCCACATTATCTAATTACAGGGAAATACATCATTTATTTATTTTTTTAATTAAAAGAAATCATTCTAAACCCTATATAGGATACATTGATACTTCAAAAGCCTCTGAAGGAATTTCAGATTATGCACATATATGTCAAGTAACATTCATAAGGTTTAGAAAATCTTGATCACTCTCTAGAATAGCCCATTAAACATGGGTTGTGCTTGAATGCACTACATAATTGATATAACACAACCACTCTGCATATCAACTGCAGTTATAGGCTCTTTATTGCAGCAAGAGGTAATCACTGATCATGCTATAATTACATCCTATCCTGTTAAACTTGAGACAACCTAATGCACCCAATGATGATTATTGACACCTACATTATACAACCTGAATTAACTACATTAAATGAGTGCCTCCATTTCTATCACAAAATAGCCACATTAAACTTGGGTCACACATGAATGCATCCTGTATTTGTTATAGCACAACTGTGCCAAATGACCAATACAGTTATGGATCACATAATTACATTCACAAGAATCTGTTCCTCCGTTGTGATCTTATGGTGATTCCACACAACAAAATCTGACATGAAATTCTCAAAACCTCTACAAATGAAATCTGATGAGATATTGCTTTAAAATATGATTTTCAAACCTGGAACTACAAATCTGACTTACTGAATTCTGCAAAAAGACAATGACTATCCTCAACCTGGTGATATCTTCTTGAATTTTTTCTGATTTTTCCCAGGAAAATCTCCGTAGTTCTCCACAAACTGTCTCAAGTAGAGCAAAACACTGTCGCAATACATCAGGCGCGAACTCACTTTTCTTTATGTCGGCCCCAATTTGATTTTTTTAATTTTTTCATGTTTGTCGAACATTCGGCGAAAATAATAGCCGACATTTCGACGAACACCAGGTTCGTCGATATTTCGACGGACGTCCGGGGATAAACTTTCGAAACAATTGGAAATTACACATCAAATTTTACAAGCACCCGACGAACATCGAATTTTACATATTTTGTCGGACAGTTTCGTCGTATTTTGCAGTCAAATGTATTAGTGATAGAGCTAGGCTAGAGATAGCAACTAGAGAGCATGGCAACCTCCTCCTCCTAGGGTATAGTGTCTGTTTGGTTTTACAAGGATTCCGTTCGAGAGGCCGAGTATTATCAGAGGCATTATCATGAGGACGTACCCAGAGGAGCACGGGTCCTAGAGTACTAACAATAGACCAGCAGAGGGTCACAGTGACAGGGGCGAGGGCAGCATACATGGGGACAGACCTTGATCGAGATGATACAATACTTTTTGTGCCTTATGGGCTCCTTTTTGATAGCCCGATGGGCTCTTTTGTACTAATTGACATACATGTACTGTGATCCAATTATTTTGTACTATGACAGTTACATTATTGATGATATATATATGAGTCGATGATGATTTTGATGCGATGTGATGTGTATCATTTATTTATGCATGTGTGGATGATTCTATTTCTATATGTTGTGCAATGATACTATGGTGCTATATGATGTATTTTATGGGTGCATTTATTTCTGATGATGTATGCATTATGATTATGACTAACAGATCTATATTATGTTGATTTATGATATGCACATTTATTTATGTGATGATGCAAAATGATATGATAAGTAATATGAAATATGCAAATTGATATGGAAATGATCTATGGTGTATATGCGAAATGATGTGAATCTTTCATTATAAAGCGAAATGATTATGGATGCATGTAATGGATTTCTATGTTTCAATCTATGCTGATAATGATGTGGAATGATTGATGCAATGAAATGTAAAAATGATCGTGATGTTATTTATGAGATGATATGGATGATTAATGCAATGTGAATGCAATGGTTGTGTTTTATATGATATAATGCAAAATGAGATGGTTATCTAAGATGCTTATAATAACAAATATTATTATCCTAATCATATTAAATGATAATGTAATGTACGTGATGCATTTTAATGTGATGTACTATATGCAATGATGATGATGTTCTATGTCAAATGAATGCAATGTGCGAGATAACCTTATAATGTTATGCAACTATGTATGCAAATGAATTATTTATAATGCTTATGTACCTATTGTGTATGATTATGCATTATGTGATAATGGTGAAATTGTTATGAAATGTTTATGCAAATGAATGTTATGTGATTCCATGCAATGGATGCAATGCAATGTAAAATAGATTCAATGTAATAAAATGGATGTGCTTATCTATGAACAATGCTTATAATGCCATATTTATATGATGATGGAAATGCAATGCATATGTTTCCTATATGATACGCTTATGCAATATGCTAATGATTTGTGGATGCAAGATCGATGACGATGGTGATGATGATGGTGATGATCAACTGTCATAGTACTTTTGTTAGTGCGATGTGCAAGAAGAGAAGAAGTCATTTCAACAAGACACAAGATGATAAAAATGAAAATGATGATGGCTACTTGCCGAGGAGTTGGGATTTTCAAAGGGCCAATTTCCTTCTGTACAATGCATCAAGGTATAGAAAACCAGGATGGCGTTGTACCTAGTGTGATGGACTTTGACTGGACAAACATATAGGAGTATCCTTGTTCACAACTGACATACAAAAACCTTGCTAGGGTGCACTTTAGAAGTTTCAAACACCTCAGAACAAAACACGGAAAGGTAAACCTATCAATGCAATAGTGAACAAGTTGTCTGATACCTCCTCAATACATACCTATCAAAGCAAGTATTCGCCAAGGTTATATTACAAGAACGCCCAACAAGCACAACAGATAAAAGATAATGATCATTGCCCCATTCCTATTTCTCTAAATCCTCTTGTTCGGATATCATTAAGAAGTCCTTGGAATGGGCACAATAAGATAAGTCAAAAGGATAAAGACAAAGTAAACAAACAAGTTGATGTTCTTCAATACCGCTAACCGAAAAGGGATGTGTTTTCGAGGATAAGAACCAAAAACATTGCCAAAAGATAATGCCCATTGTAGGAAGGATTCATCCTAGGACATGTTAGTGGATGGCGGCACGTCGTTTCGTTTATCCAAAGCGTTCTCTCAAATGATTGATATGGGACCAATTGGGATGATGAGTTATCGACACAAAGAGATGACCAACTTGTTTATGCACTAACTTACACCTAAGACTTGACAATTTGAGTTTTCACTTTTAACCTGCTAGACTTGTTTCCAATTGTCTTACCAAATATTGAGGATGATGATTGTTTATTATGAGTGATGTTATTGCGGGTGTAAGCATGATGAGATGGATGGATTTTTTCAAATATTTGGATGTTTTTGATGTTTTATAATATTTTGAGGCTGTGTTTTGGTATTTTTGAGATTTTGCAAATGTTTTGGTTTTTGATTTTCCAAGATTTTGACCAAGAGACTAACCTAAAGACCCATCCTAGGGGCCTTAGGGGCTGATCAATAGATTAGCCTTGCCTACGTTATACATGCAGAGACCACGTAGTTCGAATCGACGAGTTTTTTTTTTACTTTTTGACTGACTTTTTGACCTGTTTTGGGATATTGATGGTTTTTTTGATGTTTTTGGATTTTCTACTTTTCTGATGTTTTTGGATTTTCTAATTTTGAGGACTTCAAGAATATACACAAATCCGATCTAATAAGAACATGCCCCCAGCGTGATGCAATAGACTACTCTGATAAAGGCAGGACAAACTGACCTTGAGGATGGGCCGAGTAGTACTAGGAGGGATCATGATACGAAAACAGAACCAAGCTATGGTGCAGATGTGGGTGAATGAGTGATGGATGGAGATCTGAATGCGATGGATGATGGAAGTGTAATGGATGGATGATGCAAAAAATTTCATAAAGATCCTGGTGGATGGAAAGTGCTTATTTACACAAGGCACCTATTTGCCAGGTTTTCACCAAGGTACCTATCCAAAGTGCCACCAAAGTGGTTTTCACTAGAGGACGATTTTTCTCTTTACTATTTTCAATCTTTTTTTTTATTTTTTTTATTTTTTTGTTGTTGTCACCAAGACACCTGTTTGCCAGGTTTTCGCCGAAGTAACCTTTTTTAGGACATTTTCTTATTTTTTTGGATTTTTTGGTTCTATACCTTGAAATATTTAGGCATAAAACTTTTTGAGATGAGAGTTATTCATGGGCTCTTGCAGAGATTCCCCTTCGGGTGTTGATAATTGATATGCCCCTGACTTATAACTTGTTGTGATAACGAATGGTCCCAACCAATTGGGTTCAAATTTTCCTTTGTTGCTTGGGTTTGGGACATTCTTTTGATTCTCCTTTAATACTAGTTCTCTGACTTGGAAAGTCCTACTTCCAATTTTCTTATTATAGCTCCTTTTGAGTCTATTCTGATAGACTTGCAAATGATTCAAAGCATCTATCCGTCGCTCATCCATTAGCTCTAGCTCATTCAATCTTGATACTCAGTACTCTTTATCTGTGATGAGGTTATGCATGATATCTTGAGTGATGGGATCTCGATCTCGATGGGAGTACTGCTTCGATCCGTAGACCAGGGAGAAAGGGGTGGCGTCGGTGGGTGTGTTTATACTGGTTTGATAGGCCCAAAGGGCGGGATTAAGCTTCAAATGCAAGTCACAACCTGCGTCATTGACTATTTTCTTGAGGATTTTCAGAATGGTTTTGTTTGTAGCTTATGCTTGGCCATTTCCTTGGGGATAGTATGGGGTGGAAAAGCAATGTTGGATTTTGAATTTTTTGCATAAGTCACGAACCTCCTGATTCTTGAATGGTGTCCCATTATCTGAGATAATGGCTTGTGGAACACCATAACGAAAAATGAGGTAATTTAGGATGAACTTTGAAATCTACTTCCTAGTTATATAAGTCATGGGTATGGCTTCCACCCACTTAGTAAAGTACTCCGTGGCGGTTATGATGAATTTGTGGCCGTTAGATGAAGTGGGGGTGATTTTTCCAATGAGATCAAGTCCCCACTGTGAAAAGGGCCATGGTGTGACGATAAGATGAAGCTCTTGAGCTGGAGTATGGATGAAGCTCCCGTGCTGCTGACATTGTAGACACCTTTTGGCATAGTCATGTGCTTCTCATACCATCTCAACAGTTTCTTAGCTATGGTCATTCCACTTGACTGTGAACCACAGATACCGTTGTGTACTTCAGTTAGAGTGGTTAATGCATCCTCAATGTTTAGGCAACGCAATAGGGTTCCTTCTATGCTCCTACAATATAGGGTATCTCCTAGGATGAAAAATCTAGATGCCTTTTTGATAAAGGTTTGTTTTAAGTTTGATGGTAAGTTTCTAGGTATGATTCCTATTCGAAGGTATGTTTAAATGTCATGATACCAAGGATCACCGAGACCAATGATTTCACACACAAATTCTAATTTTGGTACCTCGAATGCATGCACGAGAAGCTGCTCAATTAAGAATTCATATTTTGGAACGTTGTGGGGGATGTCGAGCAAGGATCCAATTGTTGCCATGGCGTCTGCTGCTCTGTTGTTGGTTCTGGGAATCTACTCAAATGTTATTTCAATGAAGGATTCTATGAGGGTTTCCACCAATTTCTTGTATGGAGTGAGCTTGTTGTCCTTGGTCTGGTGTTCATCATTCACTTGATTTGTTAATAATTGGGAGTCATTGTATACTTTGAGAGCTATAATGTTCCACTGCACTGCTATTCTAAGACCTACGGTTAAAGCCTCATATTCTGCAATGTTATTGGTGTAGGGAAATGCCAGTTTGTAGGACCTTGGTATGCAATCCCCTTGCGGGGTGATGAAGAAGATGCTAGCTCTTGATCCATGCTATGCGTATGAGCCATCAAAGTATAGTTTCTAGTGGTCTATTACATTGATATTGAAAATAGATTCATCTGGAAAATCTGAGACGAGAGGATTTTTGGAATAGATTGGTGCTTCTGCAAGTTGATTTGCAATGACTTGGCCTTTGATTGCTTTCCTCTCCACATATTCTATGTCGTATTCTGACAGTATCATCACCCATTTGGCCATTCTTCCTGTGAGCATTTCCTTTGACAATAATTATTTGAGAGGGTCAATTTTGGCGATGAGCTTTATTTTGTGTGCCAACATGGAATGTCTGAATTTCTGTGATGCAAACACTACTGCAAGGCATGCTTTCTCGATGAATGAATAGTTTAGCTCATGCCCAACCATTTTTCTGCTGATGTAATAGATATCCCTTTTTGTTCCATTTTCGTCATGCTGAGCTAGGAGAGCTCCAAGGGCTGTTGTTGTTGTTGACACGTAGAGAATCAATGGTTTTATTGGGATTGGTGGCATTAAGACCGGTGGTGTCAGTAGATATTCCTTGATTTTATTGAATACCTCTTCACACTTGGTATCCCATTTGTAGGCTACTCCCTTGTGGAGTAGGTGAGAGTATGGGTTCTGTTTGTCCGCCAACTGTGCTATGAATCTTCGAATGGATTGGAGTCTACCTTGGAGACCTCTCAATTGATTTAATGTTTTTGGTGCCTCCATCTCGAGGATTGATTTTACCTTTGCTGGATCCACCTCGATGCCTCTCATTGACACTACATATCCTAGAAATTTTCTTGATTGTACATCGAAGAAGTACTTCTTTGGGTTTAATTTGACCTTGTACTCCTCCAGCCTATCAAAGACGACACTAAGGGTTGCTATGTGATCTTTTCTCTTTCTGGACTTGGCTAGAATGTCATCAACATAATCTTTGACTGTCTTATGGATCATGTCATGGAATATAAATGTCATGGCCCTTTGATATGTTGCTCCTGCATTATTTAAGCCGAATGGCATCATGTTCCAGCAATAGGTCCCCCATGGACATGTGAAAGTTGTTTTGTGTTGGTACTCTTTAGCTATCATGGTCTGATTGTACCCTGAGAATCCGTCCATTAGTGACAACATTTCATGTCTACAATCATGTCGATGTTTGGAAGTGGGAAGCCATCTTTCATACATGCTTTATTCAAATCTCTGAATTCTGTTCAGATTATGATGTTCCCATCGGGTTTTGAAATAGGTACCAATTTTGATACCCATTCTAGATAATCTATCGGTCAGATGAATCCTGCATCTAATAGCTTTTTTAGCTCCATTTTGACTAATAAGGTGATCTAAGGGTGCATTTTTTGAAGCTTTTATTTAACAGGCTTTGCTTCTGGATATACTGCTAAGTGGTGAACCACAGTCTCTGGATCAAGCCCTGGCATGTCAACATAACTCCATGCAAATTTTATCTGTCTCTCTCTTAGGAAGGTTGCTAAGAGCTCTTGTTCTTCTGATAGTAATGATTCCACATAGAATGTGATGTGCGGGGTTGCCTTTGTTCCTAGGTTGACTAGATTTCATTTTTCTACTAGGATTGCTGACTTTTCTTGATGAAGAGCTCTGAAAGGAAGATTGAATCCCCCATCCTTGGGCACCTCTGAGAGGTTTTCATTTTTGGATGCATTCTTTCTTTTTACTTTTTTCTGGTCAGAGAGTGCCACAGTGTGGTTTTCACTCAAGGACTTGGATATTATTCTTAATTTTTCACTTTTGCGACTGAGGGATTCAATTATTTCCCCATAATAGGCATGTGTGTCTAGCTCAATTATGAACCCTGATTTGTGATCCCCGTACGAAATGTTTTCCCATAATCCCATGAATTCTGAGAGCACCTCATCATTTTTGAATGTATCAAGAACTGGTGGTCCTCGTTGGTCATAGTTGATGAGTTGGGGATATACTAGGCGGATATCATGATTTTGGTGGTTAGATTCAAAAGATAGGGTGCTAATCATGCAAAGAGTGGTATCCTCAAATAGCCTAGGTAAGTTGGTCATGGTATCCTCGTCATCACTACTACTACAGACGTCGTTTATGTCATGTAAAGTTATCTATGACGTGACCTGTAGATACTAGTAAGCGTAATTCTGTTGTGGTTGGCTGAGGAGGATTATTAACCGTTCTAACTGGAGGACTTCGGCCATGTATAGTTATACTCGGAGGGGTACATCCAAGAGCAAGATTTGTTATTGGTCGCATCTCCGACATGATAGGTATTATAAGCCCATTGTTCTTTCTCCCAAGTCTTTGATTTTTGTCATAGCCCATTGTGAGCATCATTTGTAGGCCCTTGCTTCTGTCATCCATTGGTAAGTTAGCTACTGGTATTTCATCTTGATATAGCATATGAGATGGATTTTCCTCAATAACTTCTTGGCCAAGATCCCCCCATCTTGTAAAGGTGGGATAGTCCATAGGAGATGTTTGGGATGTGGAGGCTTCATTTATTTGTGGACATCCCTGTGATCTAGGAGATTGTGGTAACTCTCCTACCACAAAAGCATTATTAGGGAGCTTATAGTTTCCACAACCGTTATCTTGGATGATGACCTTAATGTCAGAGATGGTGGGAATGGTGGGTGTGGCAGGTGTCTTTGTCGAAGAAGTGGATGCGAGGGTGGCGGGATTGATGTATGGTGTAGATGGACCCTCATCATTTTTTGGTACTTGGGGGATTTTATAGTACTTTGATTCAAGGATTTTGCAATAGGAGAAGGGTTCGAGATCTCCATGGATGGTAACTTCTTGTCCCTCATGTGTGAATTTCACACATTGATGGAAATTTGACGCTATTGCTTTCATCGCATGGATCCATGGGCGTCCCAGAAGGATGTTATACGACAAGTCAAGGTCCAAGACCTGACAAGTGGTTTCCATGATAGCGGGCCATACTTGAATAGGGAGTTTGATTATTCCCCGAGACACTCTTTCTTGATCATCATATGCTCTTATTGTGATACCCTTTCCTTTGTTGATGGAATCCTCTGAGATTTTCAATTGTTTCATGAGGTTGAGAGAACAAATATTCAAACCCGCACCTCCATCCACCAAGACCCTTTTGACTTTTCTCTTGTGTATGATGGCTTCCAAGTGGAGTGCACAGTTGTGAGATGGTTCAACGGGGAAATCCTGGTCAGAGAATGTGAGGAGATTTGGTGTAATGATATTTTTGACCATAGCTTGGAATTGTTCTGCATCAAGATCCATGGGGACAGTGGATGAAGCCAACGCTTCTTCTAGGATTTTCTTATGGGCCGATGATATTTTTAGCAACTCCATGATGAAGATTTGTGTTGGCATTCTCTTGAGTTGATCTAGGACATTGTAGCCATTTGGGACAGATCTAGAGGTGGGGGCTCTGTTTGGCTTGGATGATCCAGCGATGGTGACCTTTCCACCTCTTGTGGTGACTCCACAATCAACATGGGCACCTTTGATGGTGACAACTGTACAATATTCATCTAAGGAGGTGATAACGGTTTCATACACATGATTTACGTTTGTTTGGGTGCCCTTCCCTTTGTCATTGTTATTGTTATTCCCTTTATTGCCATGATTAGGCATCAGATTCGTGTATATCTTATGGTCTTGGTTTCCTATCAGTTGTTCCACATTTATAATCCTCTTATCGATGAGATCTTGAAATTATTTTTAATCTCATGTAACTATTCATGGTATGTCCTTTGATTTTATGGAATTCACATAGTTGATTTTCATTATACCAAGGAATTTTTACATCTGGTTCTTGGTAATTCTTGAAAGTAGGAGCCTGGATGAGTTTTTCGTTTATCAACTTCTTCATGATGACTTCAAGTGGTTCCCCCAAAGTAGTGCATTTTTGTTTTGGATAGCTCTTATTCCGTTGGGGTGGTACCCTTTGATCATTGAGATTGTTGATTGTTGGATTGTTGGTTGGTTGTTGTTTTGTTGTTCAGGGTATGAGGTTGATCCCATGGGTTGAGTCATAAGGGCTCGTTTGATGCTGAGTGCCTTGGGGATCAACTGGTTGTATGTGGTGATCCCTTGAACCTTGAGATGAAATGCCAAGAGGCCATCAAGGTTGGATATGATGGTAAAAACTTGTTGTTCCTTAGACATGGTCCATTTGCTCTGATTGGCCTTAGATCTCCATTGTTGTAGGAATGAAGTGAATGATTCACCCTTTCCTTGTTTCAGAGCTAAGAGTTCTTCTAGACTAACATCCATTGCAATGTTGCATGCATAATTTTTAATGAATGCGTCTATAATTTATTGGAATGTTCTAATGCCTGAAGGTAGATGAGAGAACCATTCCATAGCATGGCCAACCAAACTTCTAGGAAATAGCTGCATCAAATAAGTATCGTCATATGTGACTTCCATGCAATGAACCTGGAATTCCCTGATGTGATCTTCAGGGTTTCCCATCCCATGATATTTATCAAATTTTGGGATCTCAAATCCCTTGGGGAATGGTTTCATCACTAGGCTCCTTCCAAATGGATAGGGGCACAAGTTGCTTGGTGTTTTTGTTGTTCGCCCTGATTGAAGATCGAGCACTTGTTGCGAGAGAAACTTTATTTGTGTCGTTACATTATTTTGTGGATTAGGGGGTGGGATGAAGGTGTTTTGGGGGTTTTTGATTGTGGGTTGGATTGGTGGGTTGTTTGGTGTGTTGTTTGATTGGATTTGCACATTATGCCGAGCTAGGTATGCTTGCACCTGCTGCTGTATAAACAACGCTTGTTGTTGTTGCTCTAAGATTTCCTGCTGTTGTGCTTGTTGCTGTGTTTGTTGTTGTTCCAACAATGCTTGTTGTTAGGCTGCTAGGATTGCTTGCTATTGTGCTTGTTGTTGTTCCAACAACGCTTGTTGTTGGGTTGCTAATTTAGCTGCTTCTTGCTGCTCTTGGTATTGTTTTAATGCTTGTTGATATGCTTGCAATTGCGCTGCTTATTGCTATGCAAGAAGTTGTGCTTGTGCTTGCACTTGTTGTGCTTGATATTGAGCTTGCGCTTGTGCTTGCGCTACTTGTGCTTGGGCTTGTGCTTGTGTTGCTTGTTGTTGCAATAGAATTTGTGTTGAGTAGACTTTTGTGCTTGCAATGCGGCTTGGGCTACTTGAGAGGCTTGTTGTTGTTGTTGTTGCAATAATTCTTGGGCTTGAGCGGCCTATTGCGCTTGTAATGTGGCTTGGGCTGCTTGTGCAACTTGAGTGTCTTGCTGAGCAGCTAATTGTGTGGCTTTTTGTTATTGCACTTGTTGGAATCCCCTTTGAAAAGCAGCTTGTAATGCCATGTTGTATTGGCTTGATGTGTTGGAAATTGGTGCTGGTGGGGGTGGTGGTGGATTTGGAATGGCATTTGTGGTGGTGGTGATTAGTGATGTCGTGTTGATGATTTGGGTGGTGGATTACACTGTTGATGTGGTGGATTGAGTGATAAATGGTGTTGTTGATGTGATTGGCCCTTGAGAGACCATGCTTTGCGATGTTAGGGGAGTGGTTGATAATGTCGCAATTGCTTGTGTAGTTGTCATCTATTGTTGCGATATCGATGACAAATTTTGAGTGTTTGGTGTGATGTTTTGATTGGTGATCGGGATGTTGGTTTGATTGATACTTGGTAAAGGGGGAAGCCCTAAACCAAGTAGAGGTGTGGATAATTGTGGAAGAGGTGAAAATGTGAGGGGGGTGAATCCTTGAGAAAATGATGTGGTGCCAAAAATTCCCCCAAGTTCGAACATGTCTTCTTCCTCTTGCGAATTTGTGAGAAGAGGTGTTTGAGGCATTGTGTGGAAGGATGATGATGATGGGTCATGATGGAAAGTGAGAGGAACATACTTGTGTAATGGATTTTAGGGTATGTTTTGTTCCAAGATGGTATTTGCATCCAAGTCTTAAGTGTTAACCAAGGGATGTGATTGAATAGCATTACGAAATGCGCTTCCTTTATTAACATTGGGTTGGGTTGGAGCAAAAGATGTGATTTGCAGAATGTTTTGGGTGATTTTTTGGGATGGGGGTGTGGATGAGATGGGAAAAGTGGATGAATTTAGAGGCATGACCTCTAAATATGGTTCTATTATTGAGCTTGTTTCAAAATCGGAAGGTAATTTGGCCCCTTGTTTTGCTAGTTCTAGCATGTATAATGAAGGGTTAAGCCTCATGATGATGTTGATGATTTTATGGTTTTTCAGATTTTGAAGTATTTTAGTTATTTCTTCATGAGACATCCAAAAGGTAAGATCTTCTTCCTGATTTCCTTCTTGTGGGTTTTGTGATGATGATATGGTCAAAGGATTGCTTGATTCAACATGATTCATTTCTATGTTTGTTTTGCTTAGATCACTTGAAGCGGGTGTTTCTTTGTCGGGTTCCATTCTCTTCTTGTATTGAGATCTAGTTTGAACCATAAAACAAGGATCAATTTTCAAGAATATAGGAGACGAATCTCTTAATTCTTTGGATTGATCTTTACTTTATGCACAAAAGAGAAATTTTTTAGGATATCTTGAGGATCAAAAGATGATAAGGTGATGATGTAAGAGATGGATGATGTGGATGTTTTTGATCTTTTGATAAAATCTTGAGGGGGATGCTAGGCTTTTGGGACTCTCAGATATGTTTCGGATTTTGATTTTTGATTTGATGTTCTCTTGGGATTGTCCTTGATTGATTGATTTTGGTTTTATTTTGAACAAATAGACCTTAAGATGTTGGATGATTATCTAAAGGGTAGATTTTCTCAAGGGATGATAATTTGAATACGTGTAGGGAGAAGGATGCATCTACCCACACCTATTCAAACAAGATGATAGTTTAACTAAGCATATGAAGAAGGATGCATCTACATATACCTAGCTAAACAAGATGGTTTGATAACTTTGACTAAGCATATGGCAAAGGATGCATTTACACATACCTAGCCAAAGGTGATTTTGATAAGTATTTCAAGGATGTCGTCTCAAGGATTTGGTGTCTTTTATTTTTTCCAAAAAGCCTATCATGAAGGATAGTTTCAAGATTTTTCCAAAAGATGATGTTGAGATGATTTTTGTTTTGATGTTTGAAGGATGGATGAGAAAATATTTTGATTTTGTTTGATCCTAAGATGAACCTTAAAAAGACTCTTTGTCTACCTATACCTCGGTATTGAAGAACATGCAACGCTTCTATAGTGATTCAACTTGTGCATAAATTTTCAGATTTTGAACCAATGACTTTCGTTTTGGAATTTGGATTTCTTGAGGTCTCAACACACATGAAATTTCATTTTGTTTAGCTTTTCTTAATGGATTTATTTTACCAAAAACACTTTCTTTGACTTAAGTTTTCCAAACTAGATGTCCAATGTCTTAATTTCTTCACACCCCACAAAGTATGTTATGAGGAAATTTGATGAACTCAAGGCAAAGGTTTACCTATTGTTTACTTTAGTAGACAAATCGAGATATAATCCAATGTTTAGAAACCTCTAAGGATATAAATCCCAAGGGCAAGCAATAAAATATGGATTGAGTCAATTGTATTTTTGTCCTAAAGGGTTTGAAATTTTGATGAGGATGTTAAGTGTTTTTTTTCAAGATTTTTTCGCATAAGCAAAACATTTTTTGACCAAGAATAAGTACAACCTTATGGATGTGAAAGACAATATTTTTTGTATTCCCACTTGGACAAGTCCAGCTATACTTATCTTTAGCGAATGGTTAGATGCTTGACCCCACTGGCTCCCCTCCATGACTCATTAACATCAATTGGGGCAGCCAAGCATCAACACCCATGAAACTCCCATGGCATGCTTTCCATTTCTACTAAAAGACCATAAAAGTGTGGGGTGCCTTCAGAACGACTATTCTTGCACCAACAAATAGATTAAGGATTTTGGAAAATTTTAGAACATGGGTTTTAATAAGGACATTTCGTTCGTGGAGATTGACCCATACGGCGAGAGTCCCCTTTCGGATCCATCTCGTCAGAATCAACTGCGTGATATTGGCGTTTCTTCCAATACCCACATTTATATCCTAGTTGGAAATACTCTCGGGTTTAGAGTGTTATTGGTTGAGTCGTTCCCTTGGGTGAGTACTTTTTCCCAAGGCATGCCCTCTAAGATAAACAAAAACAAGCAAAGACAAAATCCGTAACTCGATCAATCTTTGGCGACACAAAGAAAGAGAATATACACAATAATGCTCTACTCACACTCGCACAAGATTTTGTTCAATTTTAAACCCAAAATGAAGTGTGGAGGTGATTTCTTTATCTCACCCTAAAGTCACGAAAAAGGCCTTTTGATTCTCAAGATCGCTATAAAGCATGAGAGAAGCGCATACGTCCCTTTTCAATGAATTTAGTTTAATTAAGTCCTCATGAAAACAAAGTTGCACTTGTTATTTTTAAATCCACAAAGCAAGATGTGAGTTCTTTTTAAGCACCAAAAGACAAATGAGAGATATTTTGTTCAATTGTTAACTAAAGAAACAAACTTTAGTAAGTTGTATTCCTAATGTTCGTTTTAAACCTTTGCAAAAAATTGGAAAGATTCTTTTTAAACCCAAACGAAATTAGTGTCCTAAGCAAAAAAAATATAACAATTTCTTAAAAAAGTGTTAAACAAACACTAAATTTTTTAAAAACACTTTGATCTTGCAAAATATCATCCTCATGCTTCTTCTTTTGTTTTCAATTGATCCAACCTACAAGAGAGAAAAACCAGTCAGATTCTACAAAATACAGAGATTAAAAAGCAAAAAAAGAAGATAAACTCATTAATGATCAAAAGCACGTGCTAAAATTAAATTTCCACTTTTTACTCCCTACCAGCGGCGCAACCCGTGACTACGTCGCAGTTTGATTTCTCAATGGTGTTGTACAATGCCGCTTACTAGTCAACGTCGCTCTGTGTCGAGGGCAGTGAGCTCAACTAGGTTGCACTTTTTCCTAGCGTTGTAGCTTGATTCTTTTGAAAAATCTCGTGGGTCAGATTGGTCAAGTGTCGCAGTTAGAAATTCAAATTTTTGGGTGGGAAGACTCCAGCATCATAGTTTGAGTTTCTAGCAGCACTATATGGCGACGCTGAAGAGTCAACGGTGCTAAAACAGTGATGCTGACCTCTCAGTGTTGGAATTTTTCTATGTATAAACAAAAATGCAGAATTTTGTGAGAAAAGTGATAAAAAATGAGATGTTGCCCTCCTTCTAGCGCCAAATGTGAGAACCTCAATCTGAATACCTGCAAAACAATGAGAACAAACACATTAAGTTAGAAATTGCAAGCATGAACAAGGATTCCCCATGAAATTTATTTACAAAACTCAAATTAGGATGAAAATAATGAAAAACACAATGAAAATGACAAAACAAAGATTGAATCCTAATTAAGTGAGCAAACTCTTGATCCCATGGGGGAATTGGTGCCAATTTGATGTGAAAATTGGCCCTTTCCCAACTCCTATGATGCAAGATCGATGTATGTTGATGAGAATTGATGTGTGATCCACTTTTTTGATGAAAAATGAGTGCTCCAAACCAAAAACCTGCATAACCTAGCTATGATTCAATGGTGAAGGATGACAATGGCTCAATATTTTAGCATGGTAACTTTGCATAATTTGTGGATGATAAAAAAAGGATATGAGCTCTTTATTTATAGAATGCCAAGATGGATGAATGTCCAAATTTTAGCAATGTGGGACTAACATTCATCCAATGGCAAGATGCCGCTTGTCAATCTATGAGTGGATGGAGGATGTGCAAGATTTGGGGATTGTGCCAATAAATGCTTATTTTTGAATTTCAATTTTTTTGAAATGACTTGCAAGAGAGAATGGAAAATGCAATAAATGCCACTTGGCTCAAGGCAAAGGACATGTAAGATGGAGTAAATGCCTTGTTGGATGTACATGTCCACTTGGAATTTTTGAATTCAAACTTGGAGAATATTCCAAAAGATGCCTTGTGAGGAAAATATAGATTTAATAAATGAATTAAATCTATTTTCATGTGCAACTTGCAAAATCTAGAGGATGGGACATGACAAGAGATTTAAATTAATCAAGGGTTAATTAATTTAATGAGAGATTAGATGATGTGACCTATTTAACTCAAATTTATGGATTTATTTAAATCAAATAAGAGAGGAATATGATAAGAGACTAATTAAATAAAGATTTTTATTTATTGAATTAAAAGAGATGGTGTTAGATTAAACCAAATAAGGTTTTAATTTATTTAATTTAATAGATAGACTTTAGAGATTTAATCAAATAGAATTAATTATTTAATTAAATAGGGATAATTAGATCAGATGGATTGATTTAATTAACAAAAAAGAGACTTAATTAAATAAAATGATTTATTTAATTAAGGGAAGGAAATTGATGAATTTAATCAGATAAGGGGATTTGATTAAATGGTTAGACCGAGGGATTATTCAGGATGAAACAATGTTAAAGTAGGTCGAGATCAAATGCACAATATCAATCGGTATATTTTACGTGTCTATAGATAGTAATAGGGAACATATAGTAATAGATGATAAAATCTATCAAGGAATTTGCACTGATAATATATTCTAGTATCACAAAGCTATTACAATCAAAGATATATCTAACTTGGTAAAGAGGAGAACCTTAGTACATGAGCCTACAACATATCAAATCCACTACAAGTAATAAGATGCCATATTATGAAGTGTGACTCCCTGGTTAATTAGCCTTCAAGCTACTATCTGATAGCTCCTTATGCAACAGTCCTTTTCTTCCTTGCATATAAATGAACAAAGTCCTAATATTTATTCCAAATTCATGTAGGAAATCATTATTTAAATAGAATCTTGTTGTGGAGGTGCTAACCATAAACACGTAGGAATAATAGATTTCCAAGTGGCATTCATAGACTCCTAAGACAGTACGTTTCCATATAGTATTTGAAATCCAACCAATATAGACCCTGAATATTCCCACAAGGTTGTGTTAGTAATTGAATAACAATATTAGCAAACTCAATACATCATTACAATCTAAGGAAATATATCTCTCTCTCAAAACCTGGCTGCATCTATTAAGATGAAGTGGTTTGATGGAAATGTTACTTCTTTAAACAATGTCAATATTTAAATAATATATTAGGTGGCATTGAAGTGAAAGAGATCTACACTTCAGTATACCTCACACTCATGGGAGCTATGATAAACCTCTCTAATTAATATTATCAACTTAGATACTCTGTAGCCCAACTCCTTGCAAATTATTTATAGGAGTAACCCAATATATTTCAATACCACATATGCTTCCAAGGGAGATTAGGTTCATGTCTAATGTAATTTTCTAAGGATATGAATTATCCTTTTATTTTTTGAAATATCCCGACTCCACCATATAACTATGTGACTTATTTAATAACTCCCAATTAATCTCGACTTCTTCATTATGGAATGTCCCTGTAATTAATACTTTACCAACACTATGGAAAGACATCCACACACACTGAATTCTGAAGATTACATGCTATCTTTGACTTCCTTTGATAGTCTTCCTTGGGTGTCAATTAATCTTTCCATTAAATCTGTGGCTCCTCCTTTATAGATTTACTTCCTTGATTCATCTTTATCGATCGTTCCTTAATTCTTACAGTGACTCTTTAATGAATAAGTCGAATATCTACAAATAAGTTTGAAACACCTATGAGTATGGTGACTCATCCACAAATCTCCAACCACGTTGGAATTTAATGCCACACCACTAGTAACTTGTCCTCTTTGATATTCGATAATCTACCCAGTCACGACTATGCAAGGATTGTAATTAATAATCTTATTTAAACTAGTGTTTTCACTTCATAATCTTAGCAATGTTTCATATTCTTACAATCATAGTCATGACTCCTCCATAATGGCCTTCATGGCAATATTTTGAAAGATTTGAGAATGACATGGAGTTCTCCAATATGTTGAAATTGAAACTAGTAATTAATCAATGACCTAATGTTGCTTGAGAATCGACAATTGATAACAAATTAACATTACATTTGCAACACCAAAATATGCATACCATTTCTTAACCCCTTGCAATTACTTCCAGAGAATCTTTAAATTCATTAACTTTGAAACTCAACCAATCTCTAAAAATGTCTCTCTAAAGACTTCACAAATTTTCATCAAACTCCATTTGTTTAATATCCAAGCGAGAAAACTGAATGTCTTCTCCAACTATCAGCCAATGCAGATCTTTCACTATCGAAGCCAATCTTCTTTTAGAGGGCCTCCAACCTTAGAAAGGTTGTGAACTACGTTCACCAACAAGAACATGTTCTCCAAATTCAAAACCCAACTTGCTTGCAACAATCCCACCAACAATCTTTTATTCTTCCCTCCTTGTAACTCCTCATGTCCCCTTGAATTCTCCTCCTTTTTCCCCTTTTACTTTTAATTTTTTCTTTTGAATTCAACAAAAATAACTTAATTAATTTCATTAACTTTATAACTTAAGTTACTTTACACAATTAAATGATTAATTTTAATTTGTCTTTATATTTTAACCTCGCTGACAACTTTAAGTTAATTATTTAATTATATGCTAACTCAAATTGGGGACATTACAAGGATGTTGTAACCATATGACCAAAGACAAGAGTAGGTTTGTTATACTTGAAAAGTATGATGGAGGAAATGTTAGATTTGGTGGTGATTTAGGTGCTAAGATATGTGGAATAGGTTAAATCAGTTTTGATGCCAAGAATAATACTAATGATGTTTACTATATTAAGGGTTTAAGGAATAATCTCTTGAGTGTTGGAAAAATATGTAGTAAAGGATATAATGTTATGTTTTAGGGTGATGGATGTGAGATAAAAAGAGGGTTTGAAACTGTGATTACTTCTGGAAGGATAGATGGAAATGTTTATTGACTCAATGGTGTTGATGGTCATTGTTTTATTAATCAAATTAATGCAAGTTGGCTATGGCCTTGAAGGATGTATCACATTAATTTTGATAATTTGGTAAGAATCAGTTTAGTTCAATAAGTGAGAGATCTACCAAAGATTACAAAGCCTATAAATGTTGTCTGCAAGGATTGTTAGATTGGAAACCAAACAAGAAGAAATTTCAAAGGAAAAGAATAATCTTCTACCAAATTGTTGGAATTGGTGCATATAGATTTTTGTGGTCCTACAAGAGTAAGAATTCTTCAAGGTAACAGGTATTTCATGGTTTTGATTGATTATTATTCTAGAATGATATGGATTACTTTTCTTAAAGAAAAATTTGAAGCCCTAGATAGGTTCAAAGCATTTAAAGCTATGGTTGAGAATGAAATGGACATAAAAATCAAGTTTTTGAGGTCTAACAAAGGTGGAAAGTTCACTTCCATTGAATTTAACATGTTTTGTGAGAATCATGTCATAAAGAGGCACTTGTCTGCCCCTAGGACTCCTCAACGAAATGAAGTGGTTGAAAGGAAAAACATGACTATTCAAGAAGTTGCAAGAACTATGATGAAAGAAGCTAACCTACTAGAAGTCTATTGGAGAGAAGCAATTCATACTACTTTTTATATACTTAATAGAGTTCAAGAAAAAGGAAACAGTAAAAAGACTCCCTATGAGTTGTGGTATGGAAGGATCCCTACTGTCAAGTACTTCAGAATATTTGGAAGCAAATGTTATATCAAAAGAGATGAAGAAAACTTGGGAAATTTCGATTCAAGGTTTGATGAAGGAATCTTCCTTGGATATTCTACTCAAAACAAAGCCTACTGGTGTTACAATGAAAGACTAAGAAAGATTGTTTAGAGTGCAAGTGTCAAGGTTGATGAATATTTTTAGAACTTAGTGGTGATAGATGGATATGAATTATATGATCCTATTTGCAAATAAAAATAAAAATCTAAGGAAAAGGAAGTACATATTGAAGAGGAAGAGGCTCCATAAAAGATCCCTAGAACCCATAAGCATGTGCAGGGGAATCATTATGAAGAATAGATCATTGGAGATAAAAGAAAAGGTGTGTTGAAAAGAAGGAAAGTTGTTGAAGAAGAGGTAAATTTGTGTTTACTTTCTGAAGTTGAACCTAATATAGTGATTGAGGCATGCAAAGATGAATATTGGATAAAGGCTATGGAAGAAGAACTACTGCATATTGAAAAGAATTAGACTTGGGAACTTTTTCCAAGATCTGAAAACAAAGACATAATTAGAACTAAGTGGGTATTCAGAAACAAACTGAATGAGAATGCAAAAGTTGTAAGAAACAAGGCAAGACTTGTGTGTAAGGGCTACTCACAAGTTGAAGGAATAGATTTTGAGGAAAAAAATTCTCCGGTGGAGAGAATGGAAGCTATTAGGATGTTTTTGTCTTTTGCAGCACATAAGGACTTTAAATTTTATCAAATGGATGCACAAAGTCTGCTTTCTTAAATGGAGAATTAGAAAAAGTATACATGGAACAACCGAAAGGATTTTGGTTATCAGACAAACCAAATATGGTTTGTAGATTGAAGAAGGATTTATATGGATTGAAGTAAGCTCCTAGAGCTTTGTATGCAAGGTTGGATAAGTATTTGATACAAAAATGATTCAATAAAGGTACAAAAAATAATAATCTCTACTTTAAAGTTGAAAAATATCAAATCTTGATTGTGGTTGTGTATGTTGATGACATAATTTTTGGAGGTAATGAAGAGGTGTATAAGAAGTTTGTAAAAGAGATGAATAACGAGTTTGAGATTCCTATGTTTGGGGAGATGAATTTCTTCCTTGGACTAAAAATCAATTAGATGGACAAAGGTATATTTATTTCACAATCCAAGTATGTCAAAGAAATGCTAAAGAAGTTTGGAATGGAAGACTCTAAATCGGTATGTACTCCTATGGTTATTGGTTGCAAACTAGGAAATAATGATGAATCTCCTAAGGTTTATCATAGCAAGTACAAATCAATGATTTTTGGACTTCTATATCTAACTACTAATAGACCAAATATCATGCATGTAGTTTTTCTTGTGGCTATATTTCAAGAAGATCCTAGAGAGTTACATGTTTTAGCAGTAAAGATGGTATTTAAATACTTGAAGGGCACTCTGAATCATGGCTTATGGTATACAAAGGATACTAACTTCACTTTTAGTGCTTATACATATGTAGATTGGGTTGGTTGTGTGGATGACAAGAAAACTACAAGTGGTGGTGCATTCTTTCTTGGATGTAGATTGGTATCATGGCTAAGCAAGAAACAAGATTTGATATCTTTATCTACTATAGAGGCTAAGTACATTGCAACAACATCTTGTTGCACATAAGTGTTATGGATGAGGAAAACAATGAAGGATATCAGAGAAGTGTATGATGAACCAATTTACTATCTTCTATGACAAGAAAAGTGCAATCAATATTTCAAATAACCCAGTAATGCATTCAATGAAAAAAAATATTTCAATCAGATATCACTTTCTGAGAGAGAACGTTGTGGAGAATGAATTGAATCTTGAGTATGTTCCTACAAAGGATCATATTTTTGATATATTAACTAAGCCTCTTCCTAAGGATACTTTTTAGTATCTCCAAGAGAAGTTGGGGGTCATTGCTCCTCCTATCTTAAACTAAATCCATAAAGAGATGCATTAGTCCAATGGATCTCAAGATTCATTCTTTATTCTCGATTAATTTTGGTGGCTATCTCTCAAGGGGAGTAGGTAGTGGCATTGTTGGTTGTGTTGTCATTGTGTAGTGGTAGTTGATTTGTTACAATTTGGTGTGTGATCCTAAGGGGGAGTATACAAAGCAGTAAAGGAAAGAAGTTATAGAGCAATAGTAAGCAGTTTGATTGATGTAAAAGGGAGAGAATAAATAATGTAAATATTTTGGTCCTTTGCCATTGATGTAAAAGGAGGAGAGAGAATCATGTGTAAAAGAAAAATTCATTAGGGGGAAATTAAATCATGTGGAAAAGAACAACTTATAAGGAAGAGAAAGAGTAATAAGCTAGTTGAGTAAGGGGGAGAAGTAATTTGAAGAGTTACAGTATGTTGGTATTCAGAGTTGTGTCTTTGATGGTTTTTCACATCATGTGTTGTCATCAATGACAAAGGGGGATATTGTTGCAAGTATGAGAGTCAGTCTTGTCATTGATGTCTATTGTTGCAAGAGTGTGAACAATTGATGTTATCCATGCTTTGATTAGTTGCATTATGTTGTCATTATTAAAGATACTGGTGTCAACCTCTAGTGTTTATTTGATAATATTCTATCTATGAATATGTGGTTGAGTTGCTCATATTGCAATTGGTTCATTCGTGATGAGGATATGTCTCTAGTGCTTGGTTTTCAAGTGCTTTTGAGAAAAAATGATAAAAAGAGGAAACAATGTGTTGCAGTGTTGTTTTGGGTTGCAAAGGTGTGTTATGGTTTTGCTCCACATTTCTTCTAGGTTGAATATCTACCTATGTGTTTGGGATATGTTGGTAAGAGGTGTTTAGAGGTGTTATCTCCAGGACTGGTGTGGGATCATTGTACAGAAGAAGTTGTGTTCACCAGTGTGTGAACTAAGCATTGCAAAAGTATCTGGGAGAAATGTCTTTCCTCTACATTTCTTTGTAGTTGTGTTTCAAGTCTTGTAGATCTTAAGGACTTTTGATTGAGATAGTATCTTTATTCATTCAAGATGGTTTGAGGTTTGGTGCTTCAGAAGTCAGTTTCTTAAGTAACAATGCATGGTAGAGTTGTCTGAGTATACTAGGTGTGTACATTCTTCAGCTAAAAGTTGTTGTGAAGGAGGTTGTTGGATTTTAGAGTGTAAGGAATACTCTATATCATGTTCAAGTGTGGTATGTGGTTCACAACTCATCCTTGGATTTAAGGAAGCATGTACTTAAAATTTTAATGATGTTTACATGAGTAACAGTCGACTTGGTGTTTACACTAATTACAGTGAATGATTATTGTTTATAGAAGCATGTGGTTGAGTGGTGTTATAGATTTGGGTCCCAATTGAGGAATGTTGTGGTCCGCTTTCACTTCTATCCACCATAAAAAAAAATTGGCACCAACCTAATTTGAATCTGCATGGTTGATGTGTATAGATGACCTTGGAGAATGGTTTCAAGGTTGAATATAGTATAAGTATGAGTTGAGTTGTTGAGGAATGATGAGATAGATAAGAGAGATGTGAATGATGCAAAGTGTAGAGTTATAGAGTGCGAATTTGAGTAATGTGGTGTGAGCTTTCATGTGTTAGATTACTAGATTCAGTGAATAGAAGGTTTCTACAATTCTTCAACCATGTTGTGAAGGTGTTAGCGACATTGTGGTGGATTCTTGGTTGCATTAAGATACTTTTCTTTGTGTAACATTTCTTCTCTATCTTCTTCTCTATTCTGGAAGTGAGCCTTTCTTTCTTGGGCAGTGAGCCCTCCAACAATGAGCCCTATTGTATTTAGTGTTGATGTTACTTATATTGTGAGATAATTCTCACCATGGTTTTTCCATTCTTGGGTTTTTCACATAAATCTGGTGTTCTCTTGTGTATGGTGTTAAGTTGTTTCAATTTTTGTTATTTTCTTTTCATGATAATTCATCATAACAGTTTTAAGGGTTTAATGAATGAATGTGGATTTAGATATCAATGAGGGTTTTTAAGTTTTACAGTACAACTGATTCACCCCCCTCCTAGTTGTCTTTTTCATTCAAAAATTGCTTCTCCACCATCCAGTTGGGCTCTTGATTCAGGTCCTCACACCACATGGCTTCATCTGAGGATGAACTTGCATATTTAGAGTCATATACTATGCCTTCCATTTTGATGGTGATGACACTTTTATTGAGGTTTGTGGGAGAGGGTCTATTGATATGGAGGATAGCACATTTGAAGATGCTCTTTGTGTACCCTCATTATCAACTAATATCCTATCAATCTACCAAATCACTCACATAGGTACAAGAAAGAGAGTTGTTTTTTCTTTTGATTCAGTGGTGATTTGTGAGTTACACAATTATTCTACAATTGCAATTGAAAGAGTGGATCATTAGACTCAACTTTATTTATCCTCTCACTTTATTCTTGATTGACCTTCATTTGTTCTACTTACTCATTATGATGATGTGAGTAATTTGTGGCATCAATGGTTTGGCCACTTGAACTACCGCTACTTGGAGCAACTCAGTCAATAGGACATGGTTACATGATTTCCTATAGTTTTTTTTTTCTTCTGATGGTGTTTATCAATGATGCATTCTTAGCAATAATCTTGAATATAATTTTGAGAAAGGAAAAAACTTGGAGAGCGTTGATGGGCAAGGTCATTGGTGTCACAACTTGCATCATTTAGTCAATTATTTATTGAACTGGGTGTGTCTTAGAGCTATATGCGATAAGGATGGTTGTCATAGATTTTTGGGGGGTTTTTGCACTGTAAACAGTGACTTTCGGTATCTATTTGGCTCCTTCAAGAGCTTTCAGGAGCTTTTCAGGAGCTCTCAGGAGTTGAACTACAACGACTAATTCCTAAGGATTAATTCTATCTTATTTCATAAACTAAAATTTTGTTGACTTATTTCTGACTTCATTGGAATTCATTGAGACCGATTCATGGAGAAGACTAACATTTACTTTAATTCTTAATCTAAAATATGAAATCCAAATTAATTCTATTTTTCTTTGAAAGAAATCTATCTTAAGATTTGCTGGAAATTAAATGTTATTTTAAGAACAAAAATAAACTGCAAGGAAATGACAATTAATCTAGAAAACATAAATACTAATTTCCATGAACAGGTTTCCAACAAACTTCAATTCCATCTATTCATAAGTTCCCATCATTGCTTCTAATTAAAATCAACAAATAATTACCAAAATTAATTCCTACAAACAACATCTAAATCTGATTAATTTAATAAACTTTACAATGAATCTAACAAACTAATCTAACCATGATAAACTAAAATTAAAAGAGATTCAAGCAGAATTAACTACCCAGATTTAACATCCAATAAATTGAAAATGATTCAACAGCTTAACATTTCAGAATTGACATTTAACACTTCAGATTCAATATTAATGAATAGAAATAACATAACTCTATAAAATACCAACAGAAGATCAATCCCTTTGGTTGAGTAGGCCCTACTCTTCCTTAGGTAAGATCTCTTAACACAGTGATTCAAGTTAACTTCTTGCTTTCATTCCAATTGATCAAAGTGGGAGGCAAAACAAAGTATTGTCATCAAATTACAAGATTCTGATTGAAATTATCTAACTCCTATCTAAAACTGAAACATGGATATTTATAACCATATCCTTATTGAATTCAAAACATGGCATTTAACTGCCAAGATTCAAGGTGCCCGAACTAAAGATTTAAATAAAACTAAAGCAAAACTAAAACAAGACTAAAACAAGACTGAGAATAGACATGGAGAAATATGCCAGATCGGAACTGGGAGTAGAAGTTCCTTAACCGACTACAAAGAAGCTGATTTAGACTTGAGTGATTCATCATCCAACTAGGCTGATCAATGGTGTGATTATCTTCCTTAATTAAATAGGGAGTTTAACTTCATCATCAGTCTTTAAAATACCCTGTATAAAACTCTTAGGAAAAGGATAACAATTATGGCAGTAAAAGATCAACACTGCATAATTATCTCATTAATATCATAAGAAAGTAACACATTTAGCATAAACCATTGCTTCAAATATATCTACCAAATTAGCTAAATGTAAAGAAAAGTAAGTAAATATATTAGTCTATAGTCTACCGCCAGTCATGTTAATTAACAAAAATAACAAGTCTTTTAAACATAAAATGATTTAAATGAAAGTATCCCTGAGCCTCTCATCAAGCCTCACATATTTTGGAGTTGGTGCATGGTGATTTTCCAAGGCCATTTCCACAGTCATATTTTAGTAGAGCCTGATATGCTTTGACATTCATTGATGGCTTTTCTAGGTACACCTTTGTGTACTTTCTGAAACAAAATTTTGAAGTCTTCAATTCTTTTTTAGAATTCAAGGCTTTTTTAGAAAAAATAACTAGAAAATTCATCAAAGTTATACATATGGATAATGGGGGGGAATATGTCAACCATAGGCTTGAGTAGTATTTTGCAACAAAATTCATTGATTTGTAACATACAATTCCATATGGTCCTCATCCAAATGGATTTGTAGAATGGAATAATCGATCCTTGAAAGAGATGGCCAATTGTATCATTCACTCCAAGTCTTTAGCACCACCTTTCTAGGAAAAAATTGTTTGCTATGTTTGTTTTATCTATAACTGAGTTCCTCACAAAGCTATGAAGGGGATAACTCCTTTTCAATCGTGGACCGGTTGAAAACCCTCAGTTAAGCACTTTTGAGTTTTTGGCTCTAGTGCATGGCCCCATGTTCCAACTGCAAGGCTTTAGATCTACAAAGAAATCCTTGCATATTTTTTGGATACCCAAATGATGTTAAAGGCTAAAAGCTTCTTCATACTACCATACATGAGTTGTTCATTGACAGGAGTGTTCATTTTGAGGAGAGCCCTTCCAGTTATGCTCTTACCCCTTATCCAACCACCATCAATTTGGAGTCCTTGCATCATGATGATAGTTCTTCAAAGGATAATAATCCTTCCGATATTGATTGGGATTCTTCTTCCTCCACTTCAAATGATGATAGTTATCATGAGGGTACACATATTTCACCTTCAAAGGATAATGGTTATCCTCCTAATTCTCCTCCTTCTCTATTCACAGGGCCTCTTTAGGCTTGTCAGATATTGCAACCAAGAGGGGATTGGGTAGGGATCCTTCAAATCACAGAAGAACACAATCACAATTTAAGGAGGCTCCATATCTCTTCCTTGCCACACCTTTTGATCCATAGTCCTTTTTGGAAGCTTCTAGTGTCCCTGAGTGGAATGCAACCATGCAGGAAGAGTTTGGTTCCTTGGATAGGAACCACACTTGGGATCTTGTCCTACTTCCTAAGGGAAGGAAACTTGTTCAATGAAAGTGGATCTATCGAAAAACATTTTTAGTAGATGGGCCAGTTGATAAGCATAAGGCTCACTTGGTTGCTAAAGGATTCTCCTAGGTTCTTGAGATTGACTACTTTGAGACTTTTTCACTAGTTTCCAAAATGAATTCCATCTGACTTGTCCTTGATATTTTTGTAAAACATAGATGGGAAGTTCATCAGATAGATGTGAAGAGTTATTTTCTTCATGATGATCCATAGGAGGAGATATACATGGAGCAGCCACAAGGGTTCATACATGATCCTTCACTTTTTTATCATCTTCAAAATTCTCTTTATGGCCTCAAACAAGCCCCTTGAGCTTGGTATGTCAAGATGGAATCCTTCCTTATGAAATTTGGATTCACTTGATGTCATTATAATCCTAATGTCTACATTTTGTAGCAGGATGATACTCACACCTTCCTAATTCTCTACATTAATGACTTTTTGATCACAAGTCACTCATCCACCATTCAGGTAGTGAAAACTTCCCTTCATGATCATTTTTTGATGTCAGACCTTGGATTATTGCACTACTTCTTGGGGATTGAGATTACTCAGTCTTCTTTAGCTATCTCCCTTATACAAACTAAGTACATACTTGAAATTCTCCACATGTTTCACATGGTTGATTGTGAGTGTGCTGACTCCATTTCTGTCAAGGGTCAAACTTGAGGCTAAGTGTTCTTCACCCTTGGTGGATGGAACTTTGTATCAATTTTTTTTTGGTAGTCTCATATATTTGACTCACACAAGACCCAACATTTCATATGTTCTAGGTATGGTCTCTTGATTCATGCAGGAGCCACATGAGCTACACTAGAAAGTAGCTAAGAAGATTCTTCACTACATCAAGGGTACTCATAGTTATGGGATTCACTATGCAATGGTCATGGAGTTTGACTTGGTGGGACATATAGATTTAGAATTGGTGAGCAATTCTTAGGATCACAATTTTACTTCAGGGTATTGCTTCTCCCTTGGTTCTGGTCCAGTAAGTTGTTGGTCAAGCAAGAAACAGTCTGTTATTGCTACTACTAAGGCCATCTAGGTTTAGAACATTCTCATTGAGTCTTGCATTCTCTTTTATAAGCCTATAGTCATCTTTTGTGATAGGTGTGATTCAGATCTCTTACAGTCTATTCCATCATCAACAAACCAAACACAGAGATTTGCATGCACTATATTCAAGAGCTAATCCATGAGCAGATCATCAATCTCAAGTATTGTCTGACATCACATCATATTGTAGACATCTTCACCAAAGAATTTATTATGAGTAAGTTCCTTCATTTGTAATTGTGATAGGTCGAAATAGGTGTTAGAAAACAAGCAACAAGTTAAAGATCACAAATAAACAACTAAAACAACCTACACTTCGAGATTAGCCTAAGTTGGAAACAAAACAAGACAAAGCCACGAAATGAAACTTTATACCTTGCGTTGAGTCGATCCTTTGGTTGGCCCTTCAATCTTGGATGTGTATGCTCCTTGGATGGCAAGATGCAAGCTAGATGGGGATGTGAAGATGGATGCAAATGGATGAATATGTGAAAATGGCTAAGTAGAGGTTGAGAAATAAAACTGCAAGAGTTTGGCTACACAAAAATGATCTCCCCAAAATGAGAGAAAAGAGGGGGTATTTATAGGATTTTTGGGAAATCCTAGGGGAAATGGACGGTTGAGATTGATCCACCAAATATCAAGATGTAGGGCTAAGGTGAGTTGAGAACTCACAAGCCCTCACATCTTGACATGTGGCATGTGATGAAGCCCTAAAAGGTGAAGTGGACATGAGGTGGAAGGAGAAGGACATGACATGGAGAGGGGTACAAAGTACCTTGGGATTGGACAAGATCTCCTCATAAAGGAGGTACTTGTCCCCATGTGGGTGAGAGGACATGTGAGGAATTAAAAATTCCTCAAATATTCACATGGGGAGATGGGAAAGAATTTTAAATTCCAAAGGGTGCATTGGGGGATTAAAAGGTGAATTAAAAATTCACATGGGGAAGAGAGGAGCCTAGGATAAATAAAAAGGAATTAAAAATTCCTTGGGGGATGGGGAGAGTTGACTAAAGGGGGTGATTAGGATTGTGCAAGTACTTGATTAGATTAATTAATGAAGATTAGAAGAGGGTTAGATCTCACATGTGACTTGATGTGACAAGTCAAAGATCACATGGGAAAGAGTAATGAAGGATTAGAGGGGGGTTAGGTGGCTAAGAGAGATTAGAGGCCAACTTGCAAAAGTTGGAGGATGTTACACATCCTAATCAAGGATTAGGCATGTGCACACCTTAATGATGGGATTTAGAAGAAGGATTAAGATAAGATAAAAATGATAGAGGATGTGACATAAAGGGAATTAAATAAATGGAATATTTATTTAATTCAATTGATGGAAGAAGGATTAAAGAGATAAGGTATTATTGATTAAATACCTTAGGGATTTGGCAAAATTAAGGATATTAATTAAATAATAGTAGTATTACTTAATTAACGAAAATAAGACGAAAGGGGATGAATTTGGATAAATTAATTGTCCAAATTTAGACATCTACAGTAATATTTTATTGGGGTGTGGTTGGTGTCCTCTTTGGGGGGGCTACTTAGTCCTTTCTTCTTCTCTCTTTGTTTCAGGGGGTGTTCTCTCTCTATTTGTGAGGGGATTCTTCTTCTTTTAGAGGGAGTTTGATATGCACATGGGTACCTAACATGGCCTCATTTGTTGGCACCCATCATCTTTTACATTCTCCTAAGCTATGCTTAAGGGGGGTGTTAGTGTAGGTTTTTATTTTCCTAGTGGGATAATTTATTTTCCATTAGTCATAGGTTTTTCCTACACTTTTATTAAGCTTGCTTAGGATAATAAAGTTATTTAATTATTTTAATAACTAGGAGATAGGGTGATGTGGTGTCTCCTTCCTTAAAGGGTGGACCACTTTCCACCATTTTTGGTTAATTCCTATTGGCTGGATTTTCCACCTCCATCCTCTCCTTAGTTTTATATAAACTAACTACCTAGCTTGTATTTTTTCATCTTGGAAGCTCTTAATGTAATTCCATCATCTTGACATTGCATATCTGTTGAAGTTGTTGGTTTGCATTGTTTATGTTTTTCTAGTTTATGTAGCTTTGAATTTCTCTTTTAAAGTTCATTGGGTTATTCAATCTATTTCAAATTTCTAACATGGTATTAAATCTTTTATTTTGAGAATTATAATTTCATAGATTCCTAATTGAGAGTTTGAGCTTTTATGTGAGATCTTGAAAAGTTGAGTATGCTCTTCTCTTGCATCATATGATGAATTGGAAAATAAAAAAAACTTGATAGACATACTAGATTTAGGATTTTCTCTTTGTGGTTTTGTAATACAAGTTTATTATGGAGCATGTTGGTGAAAATATAAGATCACTATTGAGTTTAAAATATTAGAATTGTGAAAAAAACGAGCCCATGAGATCAAACAACAAACATTGAATACACCTTCCACACAAAAGAGTTGCAAACAATAATATGCAATATTCATCAACAAGAAAAAGCTACAGAATGCAGGAGATATCAAAGGTATGAAAGATCAAGAGATATAATACAATGAGCGTTGAGTGCTATATAGGAGAAAACCTAATGATAACAAGATTAGATCATGACAAGTGTCAAAATCACATGCAATGGGACATAATGATCTAATAATAGTTCTCTAGTTAACATAGAAAATCACTCCTAAGTTTAGCTTAAGTGCATGAGCATAAATTAGACTAAAATTTAATTAAAGATTAATTAATTATTAGCTAAAGTATGATTACTCTAACACCCCCTGAAGATGAACTTAGGGAGTAGCTAAAAATCCTAAAAATAGAATACATGATGGGTTCTGATAAACAAGGCCTAGTGAGGTACCCATGTACAAACAATCTAATCTCTCACAACTAGAGAAAAGGAGAAAACCACATGGGAAAAACTCCTCTCCAAAAGAGAGAAAGGAAAATAAAGGACTAAAAAATCCTCCAAAATCAAGGTGAAGAACGAAGAAGCCACCAACCAAAATAATGTCCCAAAAAAAGAGGAATATGTAGAACTTAATTGAAGCATGAAGAAGTTGTAGGCAACTGTCAAAAAATTACTACTATAGTGCTAAAATGAAGAGTTCCTCCTCTGAAACAAATGATGATTAGGATCAAGATAACAAGAATTTGCATGAGTGCCTCCAAAGATGCTACTAGAATCATATAGAAAACAAAGGTAAACATCTAGAAGTCGAAGGTACAAATTTTGGGATCAAGGAGACAATAATCTGCATGAGTGTCCACAATGACATTAATCTAATTAGATGAAAAACAAAGGAAAATATCTGGAAGTCAAAGATATAGATGGTACATGAATCTACACGCGTGACCCCAATGACACTACTCAACATGCAAGATGCAATTTGAAATACATGTACCAATAGTTTGAACAACACTAATGAAGAGAGAGACAATAACCTGCATGAGTGTCCCCAATGACACTACTTGAGTCAGATGGAAAATAAGGCAAACATCTAGAACTTGAAGATACAAACAACACATGAATCTGCATGGGTGACCCCAATGACACTACTCAACATGCAAGATGCAAGTTGAAAATATAGGTACCAATAGTCTCTAATCAAATAAAAATGGAAGGAAACCTCCAAAAATTGGAATGTAAGAGTGTCCATATGGTAAATGCTCCATCTCATCAAAATGCATGGGTAACCAACCACTAATGTACGCTACATTTTCCTAGTACATAGGAACAAGAACTAGATACGTAGCTCACTCCAATGTGAAACCAAGCAAGAATTAGCACCAATAGTAGAAACCCACCATAATGCTGACAAGGGAGAGCCAAGATAGGTACATTGAAATTGTGTGAAACCAAGAACTGCATGTAGGATAAACAACCTGCAAATAAAAGGGTGTGCAAACTAAGGCACACATGCATGCAATAAGAATCACCAAATTTCACTACTATTGTGGAAGAGACACTCACTTGAAAAAGGTGTGATGATAAACCAAAGGAAAATATCAACCCCCCCATGGCACTTTATATCATAGTGTGAGCACAAAAGACACAACAAGATGTGCAAAATCCCCAAAAAGTATACACCAGAATGCCACTTTATCTTAGTGCATCCACAAAAGAGAATATGCATAAAAAAGATATTGGCAATGCCTAGATAGTACATAATACTATAAATACATGTAGAACAAACCAAAAAAGTCATTCCATGTAACAAGAAGTTTTCACGAGCAAAGATGTGTAAGTAATTCACCAAAATGTGAAAACACAAAAAAATGAATAAAATGTACATGTAGAGAAATCTAGAAAAATTGTATGGATGGATATGAAGATCTCTAAGAGACCATCCCAACATCACCAAAATCATGAAAAATAGAGAAACATGTCAAAATTTATGAGAACGAAACTAAAAACAACACCTTTGACTTCAATAGGTTGTAGAATGCACCTGTAATGAAAAATGGTGATGAGACCCACAACATTAGAAAGTTGACGGAACCATCTTTTTGATGATATATCATTCACCCAATTTTGATATCGTACACCCAAGTTATGGCCAAAAGAAAAAAATTGCTCCCTAGGGCCAAAAGAAGGTCTTGGAAGATCTTGCTAGCATCCATACCGCTGACATCATGCTGATGCCAATAAAATATTTAGGGAATATTCCTTCCAGTTGGAAAAAAATTTGGTCCCCAACAAGAAAACCTGGTGAAGAAATATACCAAAAAAGATCAGACTATTTGGGAAAGATGTCGTTGGCTAAGTAATTTTTCTAACATTGGAAAAACTAGATCTCGTCGATAAAAATGGTCGGAAAGGTAGAGGGGCTGAAAAAAATTGATGTCGGTATTGATTTGGTAGATGCTAGAGTAGGTAAAAAATCATTAGGAAGTCATTATCGGTCAGCAAGGCAAGTATCGGTGGGGGGTTTAAAGCCTCTTTGATAAGCCTTGTGGGGCCCACAACGAGGTACGAGCCCACAAGGAATTGCCATGTGTAGGTACCCTGTGAGTACCATTAATTGAATCTGCCCCAAAAAAAAAATTTAAACCTGAAACTTTTTAATAAGTTTTTTATTTTTAAATTTTCTAATAAACAAAATTTTAAAAATAAATGTTGACCTTAAAATATATTTTTTTCTTTTTTCTCGACCTATGTGCATAGACCATACAAGGGCTAGCCCATGTACAATTTTTTTTTTCCTTAGATACTCTCGATGCTGACTATAGGAAAATTTATTATCAGAATTCATTGAATCGTCCTCTTGAATCCAAGGGTCAGGTCGTTTTTGTCCCAAAATGCACCTAAAAATTGCCCACCTCCAAAAATTGAGAAAAAAGAAATGGAGAATCTAGATCTGAAGCCTATAACCCTTGATGGAGAAAAACCCTCATAAATCAAGAAGGGGTTTGTTGAATCCATGCTTTGATACTATGCTAGAATTGTGAAAAACACAAGTCACATGATCAAACAATGAAAAAATACACCTTCCACGCAAGAGAGCTAAAAACAATAATATGTAATATTCATCAATAAGAAAAAGCTATAGAATGCAAGAGATATCAAAGGTATGAAAGCTCAAGAGACATAATACAATGAGGGTTGAGCATTATATAGGAGCGACCTTAAATGATAAAGGGATTAGATCATGACAAGTTTCAACATCACATGTGATGAGGCAAAATGATCTAATAATGGCTCTCTAGTTAACATAGAAAATCACTCCTAAGTTTGGTTTAAGTGCATGAGAATAAATTAGACTAATAATTAATTAAAGATTAATTAATTATTAGCTAATTCATGACTACCATAACATAGAATGTCCAAGAAAGTCATATCTAACTTTTGTTTCACTCAATTTGATCACCATTTGATATAGTTGAAAGTCGAATTTGCATCTCTATCTTTATCTCTCTTTATCTCTCCATCTCTCTCTATCTTTGTATATCTATCTCCCCATCTATATCTCTCCACCTCTCTCTCTTCCCTATTTATGTCTCTTTATATCTCCCTCTCTCTTTATATATCTCTCAATATCTCCCTATATATTCATATACTCTCCCTTTATCTCTCCCCTCTTTATCTATCTTTTGTTGGAAAATGTGCCTCAATCTCAAAGGCTAAAACCTCTGAGAAAGCATGGTCGTTGTGACATTCATGTTGTCTGGCCGACTGGCAGTTTGATAACCTTCTGTTTTGCTCATGTCACTAAGACAGAACTGATGTCTTGTTGAATGAAGTCTATCATTGTAACTCAAGTGTTTTGGTATGTGGTCCTAGCGACTGAGAGATGTCTCACCGATTGAAGTCATCAGGGTGACTTGAACACTTAGGAGAATGCTCTTATCGGGCTTTGGTAAGATGTCCCAGCGACAATGGAGAAGTCTCGGCGACAGTGCTTGGTGTCTATTGGATATCGGTGTGACTCTGGGCGACAAGCGGTGTCGGTGAGAGTCTTGGATAGTCGGTATGTCTCATACCGACAAGGGAATTCTTACCGATAGTTATACACTTGTGGTTGTCGGTGTAACTCATGTGTTTTGGGAGAAAGTCTTGGTGACTTGGAAGGTCTCACCGACAGGGATACAATTGCGGTCTTCGCGTTGACTCAAAGACTTCGGTATGAAGTCTTGTGACTGATGAAGAGTCTCGCCGATAGTCTTCGATGTGACATATTCACCCGGTGAAAGGTCTTGGCGAAGTCAAATGTCTTGCCAACTCGGCAAGAGATGGGCACTTGGTATGTGGTCTCGACGAAGAAAAAATTTTTGCCGACTCGGTAAGACTTGGTTGCTCTATGTGAGGTCTCGATACTCGTTGTGAGGTCTTGGCAAAGACAATGTCTTGCTGACTAGTGATTGGAGTGCTCGGTATGACTTAGGACCTCGGTATGAAGTCTTGGTGAAAGCGGTGAGTCTCGCCGACTGGTGGATGCTTCGGAACAACATGAAGACTTGGTGAGAGGTCTTGGAGAGAGCGGAATGTCTAGCCAACAAAATAATTTGGGATAACTTTAAGGTTCGATATGATGTCTTGGTGAAAGACGAATGTCTTGCCGACCGACGGGTGCTTTGGTGAAACTTGAGGAGACTCGGTATAACCTCTTGGCAACAGTTGGATGTCTTAGCGATAGCATTGGCAGATGAGTTCAACTAGAGTTTGGTGAGAGGTCTCACCAATCATGCCGATGAAGAGATTCTTGTCGATAGATGAATGTCGATACAATGGGTTTCGGTATGACTTGAAGGCTCGATGTGATCTCTTGGCGTTAGCGATAGTCTCACCGATGTGCATGCTGAGGTCAATGCAAGTTGTAAGCTCGATGGAACCTCTTGCCAATGGAGACGACTCTTGGCGACAACGTGTAAATGGGTCTTGTGGCATCGGGGAGACACTTCTTGTGCCTCACTGACATGCAACACAAGATGATCGCTGTTGACCGAGTGAAGACTGTCCAATGTGGTACGATGTGGACCAATTCGAGAAAGCAAGATGTGAACCGTTTCTGTGTGGAAGTTGGAAAACAAAAGCACGAGGAAGTGGAAACATCTGAGGTGGCTGGGCTAGATGATTCGTGTGTTCTGATCCGTCAGTTGGAAAAGAATGATTTCATAGAGCCTACAGAGAATGAATGTATATACATATGCATTGGACATTCTAAAGCAAGGGAGTTGATAAGCCAAGGAGCTGAAGAGCCAAGAGCCATAGAGAGAGCGATAGAGTGAGGACCGAGTGGCTGGCCGAAAAGCTGAAGCCATGAGGTAAAAGTAGAGGAAGAGAAAGGTAGCGTTATGCTGGAATCTCTCTTGATCTCACAGGGATAGTGTGTTACCAGTTGTATCTAGATGAACAAGATGTAATCTCTGAAAAGGCTAAGAGCCTGAAACTATATTGTAACTTTCTGTTGTTGAATAATGCAATGGCTCAAACTTTGGAGAGTGGGGTTTTTTACCTGAAAGGGTTTTCCCCATGTAAAATCTTTGTGTTATGTTTTCTATAGTATCTTTCATCTGTGTTGTTGTTTGATGTTGAATTCACATGTGTTTTTCTTAGAAGGATTAATGTGGGAAATGAACTGTGTCTGTTTCTACTTTAGGACATAGTTGTTTGTGTCTTTGAGGTGATCTAATCAAATTTGAAGTTACCAAAGGCACCATTGTTTGGAGTTTTATAAGATGTGCTCCTATATTTCCTTACATGTGGTATCATAGCCTTCTTCTGGTTGGTTCTGGGTGTTTCTCCTGTGAAGATTTCTTAGCTTGATGGGCTGGAGGAAATCTTGAGGAATGGAATGATTTATTGATCCTTTGATGAGTGGAAGCCTTGTGGTATTCTGAGACAACATACAACTTGAAGGATGGTCAAGATGGAAAAGGGAGTTGATCATGTTGTGATATGTGTCTCCTGGATGGTAGAGGTATAACCTTGGAGTATGAGGTGGATTTCTTTGCTCTGTGGCTATGTAGCAGTAAAGCTTTCATATTGGGCATCTGTGTGTCAGGCTCCTGGGTGATATGGAGAATCCTAGATTGTTTCTCAGTCATGGAAGAAAGTGCTTATGCTAGGTGGTGGTTCCTAGTGTTGCAAGGCACTGTTTACTATTAACCTCGAATGCTTGAAGGCTATGGAGTTAATCATTAGATGATTTGCAAGCTTTTGAAATAGCCTTTCTCTCTTTCTCGGATGCATGTACATGGTGGTGGTTTAGATTTGGCCTGAAAGGGACCTTGATTTTCTGAATTGTTGTTTCCTTTTTTAAGGATGCTTTGTACTTGCATGGCTCTGTGGTTTTGCAGGTTTTACACAGTTAAGCAAAACTTGTGATCATGTGGAGTTGCTATTAAGCTATTGTCT
>VDFB02179977.1:38225-50738 GCA_007258455.2 Sequoia sempervirens
TCCTTAGAAGATTGCACTGTTTCTATGAGATTGCAAGCTTATTCTGGGTTTAGCAAGAATTATTTTCGAAGGATTGGTCCACTTTGAGTGTTTAATCATTTGCATTGTTGGTCTTAGGAATTAGTTTAGTTTTATAATCTCTTTAAACCCTTATCTTTTGCTATTTTTTGAAATCTAAGTTAGGTTTTAGGAATAAAAGTATCACCAAATTGTAAGATCTGATAAATCTGAAGTTTCCAACATTTGTCTTGTAAGGTCCCTTGTGATTACCAACATTTTCACATTTATCACTAAGAAGTTTTTGCATGTTGTCGAGACCTGACATTAGAGACCTTGGGGTTATCTCTTGAGTCTTGTTGATAGAGATTTACCTTTCAAGAGAGATAGAATATCATATTTTTTCTGAGTTGTTGCTGTGCAAAAAACACCATCAATAGTTCCTTTATACATGGATATATTCATAAATTTGGTTTAATTTTGTGCAAAATTGGGTCACTTTACTTATTCTATCTACCTTGTTTTCATTAACATCTTTTTATACACCTACAACTTATTCCTTTTCACATATTCACACACCCTTATACATTCATCCTATCTACTTATTCATCACTCCATGCACACACTTCTTCCATTGCACATGTCATTTAATGATATCTATCCCCTTTTCTATTCCAAGACTAGTTCACAATCACGAGGCCATCCTCATAGTCGTAGACTTGTCATATCCAAATTTAAAAAAATTAAATTCAAATGTTACCAACTTCTCACCTGCACCCTTCCTACCTAGGCCCATCTAAACATAAATTTGTGTGACATGTATTTTGTTTCCTTGTATTTGAAGGCACTTAATACACTCATTTTAATCATATATAAATCAAAAAATAATTCCTATACACCATTCACATCTACATACTTCATATGGTTCTCTAAAAGGAATCTAGTGTTGTATAATCACTCTAGAGGCATTTACACAATTGAAGATTTTTGTTTTCAATATTTTTAAAACTTTGTGAATTGATTTATGTGAAATCTCCTTTTGTGACTCAATGACAATCCTTTAAGACCATATTATTAATTACCACTAGGTCCCTTAGGTATTTTAGATAAAGCCTAGAGAAGAAGTCAAAGGTGGTCAAGAAAAATAAAGAATGAAGATCAACAAAATGCAATGGCAAGTTCATAATTATAGATTTTCTTCAAATATATTGACTCTTCCTTGTAAAAACTCAACAATTTTTTCATTCTAAGAAAATCACTAGCCTGATATTCACTATCCCTAACCTTGAAACATACTAGATCCAAATCTTCGTCAATCTTTATATATTTATCAATCATAGAACTAAATATACTTATTTTATATTTATATTCCTACATATTTTAACTACTAGAATAAATATTCAAATTAATTCAAATCCATATTAATAAAATCTAAATTAATAATACTTATGTAATTATTAAAAAGTGTGTCCATACCTCTCTTTCCATACACATCTTTTACCCTCTATTTTTTATACACTAATTTTTCTAAGAGGGCCACTTGAAAGACATTTGTAGCCATATACATAAGGCATAAATTCTTAAATATCATCTTCAACACTTATGCCAGAGAGAATTATTGAGCCATCAACACCACAAAATTATAAAAATATTTTCAATAGTCAGTGGTGGAAAAAATATAATACAACACAAATTTTCTATCACTCATACCCACTTCACACACAAAAATTCCTAGGTATCACCTTCAACACTTATGTCATAGAGAATTATTGAGCCACAAACACAACACAATATTAGCAATATTTTCAATAGTTGGTGATGGAAAAAAAAATGATTGATGAGCAATGGCTATGGGGGACAAGGTGGAAGAAATTTTCTCACACCGATTCCACAAATGCCGCTTTCATTGAGTTTGTCTTCCTTTACATCTAGTAATAATGCCATCCTTTAAACTAAAGGGAAACTACTTTTTAAAATAAGTGGGTATGTCATTATTGATGTACACTCAATTCCTAATTAGAGTATTAAGATTAAATTTTAACATTGTATTGCTTTGGAAACCTCATTTCAATATAAATTTTGATAGTTGTAGAATTGTTATAGTCACATCCAAAAAAATTGATTTTCATTACTATCCAATTCTACTCTCTAAATTTAGAGCTTGTAACAAATCAAAGATGGTAGCTAGACTTGCTATTGCACTTGTCAACGATGTGATGTAAAAGCTTATAAATTCTTTATCGATAAGTTATGTTGAACTTTACTTCTTATAAATTCTTTATCAATGATATAACATAATGGAAGGGTAAAACCACAATAGTGAATCACAAACTTGGGACATTAGTTTTTTCAAGTTGGATGAGGAATCAAGTTCAAAATACCTTTGTTCGAAGGTGAGTCATAAATCACCTTTGAACAAACATGATCCTTCATTTGAAGATACCTTTCAATGAAGGTATTTCCTTTTATTTATTTTTATCATGGAAAGGACACACCTTTGTTTGAAATACCTTTGAATGAAGGTCCTATAAATGACCTTTCCACCTTAGGCCTCAAATTTTTCTTAGAATTTTTCAGTTTCAAACCTCTGGTTGGACCTCCAAATGGAATCAACTAGACAATATTTTGTAGGATTGTAACACTTGAAATAATCTTTCCAATGAGTATAATTTTGATATATTTAATTTGATTATCATATTTATTTTCTATTTTCTAGTGAAGATAGGTTTTTCAGCAATTGTCAAGGTCTCTGTTATTAAAACAAATTGAAAAATATTTATGCACTAGGTATTGATATTCGTATTTCAACCAAAAATAATAATTCAAATGCATAAAAAAATTATACATTATCAAAGTAACCTATGTCTGAATTATAGTTAATCTCACTTCAAAAAATTATAATTTTTTATTTGAAAAAATATGTGTGCTAGATGTACTGGTGTTACAAATCAATGTTTAAAAATTTATAATTTTATCTTTACCACAAATAAAGTTATGATTTCTTGAAGTAACATCACTTTTTAAAAATACTATCACTATAAAACATAAGTTATTAAAAGTTACATAAAGAACTCATGAATTATTTCTAAATTAAAAAAAAAAAAAAACATTTATAATCTACATACAAAATCTCAAAAATCACTACGTCACATCATCTTCAAATTCCTAACAGTTTAGTTGCTATAAAAAGTGAAAATTTGATGAAAAATGTTGATTTCATTGTCTCACTTTAGCCAAAAAGTGGGACACTATCATGCCCACATTTTGATGTGTATCTAACAAAAATGACATCAATTTTTTTTTAAAACATAGGTTCGCAACCTAATGCGGTCCCGACAAGCCACCATTGTGCAACACCACTACAAGGCCTAACTTTATTTGCTATGATTACATTGATGGGATAACAACACATAGCTTAATTAGTTGTAGTCTTGAAAATAACTAACTTGTAATAATAAGGTGATTGGTTGGATGATTATCTCTTACCATAATCGTCCTCACTTTTCCTTGCAACGTTTCTAACAACCCACTTGGTTCCACTGACTCACAACTACGAGACAATCGCAAAAATAGATACACAAATAGGTTTTTTGTCAAACAAATTAATTATACAAATATTTTGTACCATGTTAAAAAATGACAAGACCTAAGGGCCAGACCTATTCCTCAGGGGCTCATCTCTGATGGCCTTGTCTATGTAACAATTGCGTAGAGGAATTGTAGTTCGACAACTTGAGTTCACTCCAACTCATATTTGATTGACCAACAATAATGTAGCTCAATCTGGTTTAACATTCTCACGAACAATTAGACAATAATTCAAACAATGTATTCACTCTACAACTTTCAGCTTGCTGATTGCAGTGAAATAGACGATACTAAAACATGCATAACTTTCACTCTGTTTGGCCAAATTTAAAAGTTTAATATGTTCTAGAAAGGGGAAAGAATGAGGAATAAAACCCATAAATTGTTTAGCATGAATCTTAAATGTGTACGAGCAATTTTTTTTACAACAAAACTCACTAGCTTACTCTGAAAATAGTAGTTGACAACAACACAGTGAACACCATACTATTGCTCAAATAAGTCATTTTATTTTATTTTATTTTAATGAAAGTGTGAGTATAGACAAGTCTTCCCCATGAAGAAGAAATGACTTAAGAACCCCGATACAGTTAAAAGAGTTCAAGACCATATAACCTACACTACTAGAAGATCTAGCAACACCATAATGGCATATAACAAATTCTTTTCTTTTTATGAAGAACATTTTATGAACATGGTGATGCCTCATGGAAAATTCACAAGAATTAAATAATCATGGAGAATAAAATAAAATAAATTAATTTGAATTAGTAATATCTTTTATATGTCATGATTTAATCAACTAATACTAAATATTTAACAAAGTAGGAGGATTAGGGTAGACATACCAGTAGCCACTAGGGCTAACTTCGCACATTCGTGCAAAGTGCAAAATAGGTCTAATTTCAAAAAAAAAAATTGGGCTTCTTTGTAAGCTAGTTAGGACCTTCAAAAGAAAATTTTGGCTTCTGGGTATTTAAAACACGCCTTGTGGAACCCATAAAGCGAAAGGTGCTCAAAAAGGGTGTTTTTAAACCTTTGTCGCCTACATCTTTACCACTTTGCCACTACCCGTTCATTAGACAACCAATAAAAACTTACAAAAATTCAAGGTGTTTTCAATAGTTTTCAATGTGTTTTATTTTTTTGGTCAATTACACATTCAGTAGTGAACATATATTGGTGTAATTTGTAAATTTTTATTGACATAATTAAAACAATGTAATGACTAAAATATAAACGGTTATTGGGGGGTTAGGTAAACATGGAGTAAACAACAATTAGATCATAGACAGCAACTGGCACATTTCCCATACTATGCTCAAACAATTTCCTTTTGTGTATTAATAAGACCATATTATTAAAAATATTTAACATTAAATCAACAAATACCATCACAATTATTGAAACATGCTCAACTACTAGATACTTCCCCTAAATTAGAAAACAAGGGGATGTAAAGTTTTAACTCTAAAATTCCCTTAAATAGAAAAGTAGTTGGGAGAAACGGTTTCGGAGCGACGTAAAAAGCATGAAACAACAGCTATCTAGCCACTTTTCCTTGGGCTTCTTTTGCATGTTTTTGAGAATGCCATTCACGCTTAAATACAAAGCACACAAAGCACTCACCGTAAGCCCAACATCCCATTGTAATGGAGCAGACTCAACCTGAAGTGGGAGTGGAAGCCATGAATGGAACTACTGTGTGTGTCACAGGAGCAGCTGGGTTCTTGGCTTCCTGGCTTGTCATGCGCCTTCTTCAGAAAGGTTATAACGTTAGGGGGACTGTGCGAGATCCTGGTATTCCTCCTCTTCTTTTTTGTGCATATGAATAAAGGCCAATAAATCATTATTCAACACATTTTGAGCTTTAACCTGTTTATCTGGATTGAATCTGCCCACAGCACACGACTGCTATTCCCTCTTACAGTTTGCTTGGCTTGTAATGTTACTGAAAATTGGTTGCAGGGAACGAGAAAAAAGTTGGGCACTTGTGGAAGCTCCCTGGAGCGAAAGAAAGACTTCAACTCATAAAAGCTGATTTACTAACAGATGGTAGCTTTGATGACGCTGTCAATGGCTGCCAGGGAGTTTTTCACACAGCCTCCCCTGTTGTCACAGTCAAGTCAGATCCTAAGGCAAGTCTTTAAAGTTTAATTTACATTGCAAGAAGGAATTGGTAAAATAAGAAGAGATACGGACTAATTTCATTGTTTTGGAATTCAGACTGAAATTCTGGATCCAGCGGTTGCCGGAACGCTGAATGTACTTAGATCTTGCAAGAGAAATGAATGTGTAAAGCGAGTGATTCTGACATCCTCTTCTTCTGCGGTTAGAGCCAGGAATGATTTTGATCCATCTGTACCTCTTGACGAGTCCAGCTGGGGCTCTGTTGAACTGTGTGAAAGACTTCAGGTACTTGTATTATTTGGTTTGTTTTGTGTTTTTATAGCGTGCGCCATTATTGAAAGCATGGAGTTTGTTGAACAGCTGTGGTATCCTTTGGCGAAGATATTAGCAGAGAAAGCTGCATGGGATTTCGCTGAGAAAAACAATTTAGACATGGTTGTGGTTCTTCCTACATTTGTAATAGGACCCAGCCTTCCTCCAGATCTAAGCTCTACTGCATCAGATGTGCTTGGCTTGCTAAGAGGTATTTTCATTTTGCATAGTAAATGTGTGATTTTTTAAAGATTTTATATTTTTCATAAGTTTATTTTACTATTCGATATAAGAGTAAGAGTCTATGTCGATACTTCTTCATTGAGAATGAAAGATTGAAGGGTGTCTATTCCACCAAATCTTTCGGAACACAATCTTAGTCTCAGCCTTGTCGACTTGTTGGATTAGTTAGAACTCAAATATAGGACCATCCATGTGCTGCTGGAGTGCTCTACCAACTGAACTACTAGCTCCTCTTTGATCAACCCATCGTCAGTCCAAGTACGGGTTATTTCCAATACCTCCTCTTAAGCCACACCAAGCGACACTATAGATGCTTGGGTCTTGTAGTTTGGTTGATACCAACCACATTATAAGTCCTTTGGGCTCTTGTTTCGCTTTGATACCACATGTTGAGCTACAATTCATATGGACCAGTTAGGACTCGAACCTAAGATCTTACATTTGTTGTTGGAGTGCTCTACCCATTGAACTACTAACTTCTCTTTGACCAGTCCATTGTCAATAGATATAGCTTATTTCCAAAATCCATTATATCAAACTTCTAGAGGTTTAGACTTTGGTGGATACTGTAATTCAACATACCATCACCCTCTTATGCTCAACACAACAAATAAAATTATAAATGAACTCATGGGTGTATCATGATAACTATGCAGGAGAGACGAGCAGGTTTGCACTCCACGGACGGATGGGATATGTTCACATTGACGATGTTGCTCGCTGCCACATCCTGGTTTATGAGGAGCCAAGAGCAAAAGGACGTTACATATGCTCATTCGATGTACTAGATAACTCTGAGTTAGCAGGAATGTTGGCACAACGTTACCCACATCTAAACATCCCCACACGGTTAGTATATCAATCAATACAACTATTTGACATGAGTTTTTTTATTGTATTAAAGTGAACAAGAGACTGCAGAGATGTGATCTGGTCATTTTAGGATGTACCATTTGATTTTATAGTTAGTAAATTTTTGTTCTTGTACAATTTAACACCCCATCTATTATATCCTTTTTTTCTTAATCAAGTACCTTTCCTTCTACTAGTTTTCTCTTCTAATGCCCCCTTTGATCACCAACTAGTTTCCATGCCTTCTAGCCTCTATTGGTAGCATGTAATAATTGCACCATTGTTTCTCGAGGGATGTGTTTGTTCCTACCATGAGTATGGCATATGCAACTAAGTTCTTATTTTTGAATTTGTTTGTAATCAATTATTATAAATTCTATTTTATTTATAGTGTCATAGATTGATACTATATTCATAGTCCAATGCTATTAATTTACAATTTTATAATATCTTGAATATGTTTATGAATGTGATCTTAGTGATTTATCATCATGATAAAGATTTTTTATATTTTTTTGTATATTTATTTAACTATGGCATCTTTCAGATTCGAGAACGTATGGGGAACAAGACATCCATATACTTATGATACCTCCAAGTTGAAGAGTCTTGGTTTTGAATTAAAGGGTAGCATTGATCAAATGTTTGATGATTGTATTGCATCACTCATTGATCAAGCGTACCTTCCTAAACAAGGAAAACAATAGTAGCAACATCCAACCTCCTAAATAGCGTATGCTAGTCTCTTCTATTTGCAAGACTCAATAATTACTTATGATATTTTATGATGTACAAGGTTTCTCCAATGATGTTAATTAGTGATTGTGGATTCCTTGTCACAAATTAATGAGAGCTTAATTTTAATAAAAATCTAATGTCATTATTCTAGTGTCTAACCTCTCTCATACATCCTTATTACATATTTATTCATGATTATTTGTAAATATTATATTTATGTTTTAGGAATTTATGTCAAATAAAATTTACCTACGATTATTTAAAGTAGAGTTCAAGTAAAAAATATAATATTTACACATGTAACGACTTTCCATGGTTTGTAATATTACTTACATAATTTATATAGTATTAAATTAGTGCAAGAAAACAAGTGATAGACCTCTCTATTGATCCTATGAACACTTATAAATAGATAGTTAAACTATACAATGGAACCTCGAACAACAAATGATTTGAAGTACAAGATATGTATTATAATAAAGAGGATCAATAAGTTTAATCCTTGATAATTGATCAATAATGAACTACTTAAATTTAAGTGGATAAAATATATATTTTATTAGATATAGCTTAAACTTTTTTTAATAGTTAAATATACTTTGAAGGTAAAAGAGGGATTTTGTTAGGGAATCTAGTCTTAAATGGTGAAAGTAGTATTAAAAGTATATTTATAGGTCATAGCATGGTTGTAGTTTGGAGATACAATTTAAGGGAATTAGAAAAAATATATATAAATTAATTGCCCATTATCAATTATTAAAATTATAAATGTTTTTGTCTAGACCATCTTAGCTACTAGCAAAAAGACACACCGTATAGCAAAATAACATAAAAAATGCTAAAAATACAAATGCATTAATATGAGAACCTCTCACATATGTCAAGCAAGGAGTTCTTGAGTTTTTCATTACCATAGATTCCAACACACAATCGAGTTCTCATATCACACCACTCACACACCCACTAGGCTCCAAATTTGACACCATTTAATTTGTCTTGCAAGCATCACAATGAAACTTCATAACAATGGTTACCACTATATCCACCATCATATTCGAGTTAGATTGTTGAGACATCCACATTCATCACCCCTATGACCAATTCCTCAACCTTGTCCACCTTGACCACTCTACAATCAATATAAACTCTTCATCTTAATCCATGGGATCTTTTTACCGACGATGAATTAAAATTTTCTCTTGTTATACCATATCTAACCTCCAAAACATGAAATACCTACTTAATCAATGCCCTTGTTCAAACTCAAGAGCATCAAGTGCCTTGTAAAGGCTATGTCAAATTCAACCCTTTGCAAGCATCACCACAATGAGGTGGAGGAAGGGAAGCCTCATGATATTTATCCACAAGAACAAGAAAGAGCCTAAGTAGGGCATTCCTAGAAGCTATTTATCTAAATATATGTTGAAGGATAACTTTGAAAACATAGTGCACACCAAATCTATCCATCACCACCTTGTGAGTTTTACAATATCAATTTCAGGTCTATGTAGGTGTCGATGAGAGAAGATGGAGGAATTGATGTCTCATGGTATTTATTCCTAAAACATGTTAAAGAACCTAAAAAGAACATCCCAGAAATTATTTACTTACACACATATTGAAAGATAATTTTGACAAAATGAACATGACTATCCAATATGATCACAAACCTCTCTACTTAAAAAAAATAAAAAAATAAAAAAATAAAAAATAAAATCCATTTCATAAAAATTAACCAAGTTTGTTCATTTTGCGTAGAAGATCGCCAAGCATACAAAAGCTTCTTCTCTTAAATTTTCATTTCACTTTGTTCATCAAATAATCAATTACTAATTTTTTTAATTTCAATGCAGTTTGTTCATTAAAATATTAACGAATTAGTAATTTATTTTCCACACGTATACTATCATAAAAATTGCCTTCTATATTTAGACTCTGATATTCAAAAATCTGCAGTTTGATCGCCGTCTGTGGGAATCGAACCCACGACCACGTGGTTAAAAGCCACGCGCTCTACCAGCTGAGCTAAGACGGCTTGACTGGAAAATTTTAGTGAATTTTTGTACTGTCAATAATATCGCACGTGTTAAAAGCCCCGTCTTTTATAAACCGTAGACACTGTCCTATAGATATTTTCATTTCTATTAAGAAAAATTGTTAGGTAATGTCAAACAAATTTTGAAAATTCAAATTAAGCATTGGTTTTCTCATGCAAAGAACATCTTTTTTCTTTTTAGTTGGGTGCAAAATCTAAGTGAAAATTTTCATTTTTAATTGGGTTACTTTGAAATTGGTAAAAATTATGAATACGAACGGCTCTTAAAGAGGGGTTTCTTATTAAAAAATTAGGATTATTTTAAAGTGGGTGGTTTCATGAATTTTATAGTATCATTTAAACTCTTAAATTTATGGAAGTTGGCAGTCTTATGAATTTTATTATTTTTCATATTCAATTCAACAAAGTAAATAAATAAATTATATATATATTCTTAAAATGGTAGGGAATATAATTGAATTATATATATATTCTTAATATCAGATGAACTTCTAATTACAAAATCAACTTGATCGATACTTAATCGAGAGAACCTCACTATTTGCGATTCTTTCATCTAAAAGATAGTGTGAGTAGAGCATAATAACTGTTTATTGTGCATCCAGCAGGAATTGAACCCGCGACTTCCCAATTATGAGTTGGGTGCTTTTACCATTCAACCATGGATGCTATGATAAAGCAGAACTAAAAAAAGTTGATTTTATTATAATAAGTATGGATTCAGATTAACCAATTTAATTCTAATTTATGTTTCTAATTTTCAATAAGAAATAGACTTGGGATTGTTAGCAATTTCTATACCATAAAATGGTAGATAAAATGATAATTAATGGACAATAGAGATAGATAAGATTAAATGAATTAAAAATGAATTAAAGAAGTCTCGTTCTTTTCTAGTATACCCGTCGTTCTAAATGTTCTAAATAGGGTAGAAAAATCCTATTTTATTTTTGGTCTATTTGGTTTGGTATAACAAATACCTATCTATCGATTTTTTACTCTATTATATAGAATCGTTTATATATTATATTATTCCTCTTTCACACTAAAAAAGATTTTGGTATCTATATTGAAGTAGGTATTATATTATTAATGTCTAAATATTGCATTGTTTACTCATTATATTCTTTTTTAAACATTTTATTTATTATTTATTAAACAAAAAAAAATGAAGAAACCCAGAAAACCGTGGTCTATGGACCCTATTGAAAAGAACCGAGAAAGAGTTTGGTTCTTTAGCGCCTTGTTCAGTCAAAATTTAAAGATAACATGATGGAAATATTCGTTCCATGGAACGAATCTAAATATATATAATTGGCGGGAATTTAAAATTTTCATATGATTGACAAGTGATAGAAAAAAAAACCTAACTCATTGAGGCGGTCTCTACTTCTAGCCCCACCCCAATTGCACTTTCTTAATTTTTCAAATTAAAAAGTAGGGACTACTATTGTTGAGGAAAATATTATAAATAATCTTATAAGATTTTTCTTTGCTTCATGGGACCCCTTGCTCCTTCAAAATAGATCTTGAAGCCCCCCATGGGACCCCAAGAAAAGAATTTTATTTATTAGTAAAAGCATTTATAGGTGTTATTAGATGGTCGATAGACACACACACACACACACACACACACACACACACACACACACACACACACACACACACACACACATATATATATGGTATTATTAGTCAAGCATTGCATAAATTGACTTTGATGTGTAATGCTTAATAGAAAATTGTTTAGATATGTCTATCAACCATCCAATAGCAACTATGGGTGATTTTGCTACTTTAAACTTTCTACTATTTGTAACTAGATTTGTTCAATATGATAAGGATATGTTTATTATTTCCTTCTAATATGATATTGGTTAATGAATCCATAATCAACTTTGATCAATATGATAAGTATTTCCTTCAACATGTTTTAACTTCCTTCCAATACATTGTTGGTTAATGAACCCTTGCATAAGGTGCTAGAGTTAAAAGTCAAAGTCATTAAAACAAACATGGTTCACTATGTGTAAAAGGTTATATTCATATTATATACAAAGTTGGAATTTTAATTCATACACATATTACATATCAATTTGCATTGATTAAGAATTAAGAACAAATTTAGTGTTGTCACCAAATAATTGGTTTAGGCCTTGAGATGCCTTTGAATGCAATCATCAATGAATATATAAAGATATTGTTTATAAACATTAACAAGCTACTTCTTATGGAAAAGTGCACCAAATTAGGGGACAAAGAAGTAGCCAAATTAGTAATCTTGACAATAATGTGATCATGTTATGTTTAAATAGCCATAATGTGATCATATTTAAGCTTGGTAAATACCAAGCCATAATGTGATTGCATTTAGGATTGGTATAAAATGCGAATATGTTTTATGTTGTATAAAACACAATTTTTGTTTATAATTAGAAATTTAACATAGATATTTGGTTGGACTTTTAACTTTAATCACACTCAAATGATATTGTTTCACTAAATTGTAAATCATTTTGTTTAAAATAGAAAGTTTGATTACATTTTTATTATTATTACTGATAATATGAAAAAATTATGCATGTTATTTTGTTATA
>VDFB02179977.1:50838-103821 GCA_007258455.2 Sequoia sempervirens
TATCTTTATCTACTATAGAGGCTAAGTACATTGCAACAACATCTTGTTGCACATAAGTGTTATGGATGAGGAAAACAATGAAGGATATCAGAGAAGTGTATGATGAACCAATTTACTATCTTCTATGACAAGAAAAGTGCAATCAATATTTCAAATAACCCAGTAATGCATTCAATGAAAAAAAATATTTCAATCAGATATCACTTTCTGAGAGAGAACGTTGTGGAGAATGAATTGAATCTTGAGTATGTTCCTACAAAGGATCATATTTTTGATATATTAACTAAGCCTCTTCCTAAGGATACTTTTTAGTATCTCCAAGAGAAGTTGGGGGTCATTGCTCCTCCTATCTTAAACTAAATCCATAAAGAGATGCATTAGTCCAATGGATCTCAAGATTCATTCTTTATTCTCGATTAATTTTGGTGGCTATCTCTCAAGGGGAGTAGGTAGTGGCATTGTTGGTTGTGTTGTCATTGTGTAGTGGTAGTTGATTTGTTACAATTTGGTGTGTGATCCTAAGGGGGAGTATACAAAGCAGTAAAGGAAAGAAGTTATAGAGCAATAGTAAGCAGTTTGATTGATGTAAAAGGGAGAGAATAAATAATGTAAATATTTTGGTCCTTTGCCATTGATGTAAAAGGAGGAGAGAGAATCATGTGTAAAAGAAAAATTCATTAGGGGGAAATTAAATCATGTGGAAAAGAACAACTTATAAGGAAGAGAAAGAGTAATAAGCTAGTTGAGTAAGGGGGAGAAGTAATTTGAAGAGTTACAGTATGTTGGTATTCAGAGTTGTGTCTTTGATGGTTTTTCACATCATGTGTTGTCATCAATGACAAAGGGGGATATTGTTGCAAGTATGAGAGTCAGTCTTGTCATTGATGTCTATTGTTGCAAGAGTGTGAACAATTGATGTTATCCATGCTTTGATTAGTTGCATTATGTTGTCATTATTAAAGATACTGGTGTCAACCTCTAGTGTTTATTTGATAATATTCTATCTATGAATATGTGGTTGAGTTGCTCATATTGCAATTGGTTCATTCGTGATGAGGATATGTCTCTAGTGCTTGGTTTTCAAGTGCTTTTGAGAAAAAATGATAAAAAGAGGAAACAATGTGTTGCAGTGTTGTTTTGGGTTGCAAAGGTGTGTTATGGTTTTGCTCCACATTTCTTCTAGGTTGAATATCTACCTATGTGTTTGGGATATGTTGGTAAGAGGTGTTTAGAGGTGTTATCTCCAGGACTGGTGTGGGATCATTGTACAGAAGAAGTTGTGTTCACCAGTGTGTGAACTAAGCATTGCAAAAGTATCTGGGAGAAATGTCTTTCCTCTACATTTCTTTGTAGTTGTGTTTCAAGTCTTGTAGATCTTAAGGACTTTTGATTGAGATAGTATCTTTATTCATTCAAGATGGTTTGAGGTTTGGTGCTTCAGAAGTCAGTTTCTTAAGTAACAATGCATGGTAGAGTTGTCTGAGTATACTAGGTGTGTACATTCTTCAGCTAAAAGTTGTTGTGAAGGAGGTTGTTGGATTTTAGAGTGTAAGGAATACTCTATATCATGTTCAAGTGTGGTATGTGGTTCACAACTCATCCTTGGATTTAAGGAAGCATGTACTTAAAATTTTAATGATGTTTACATGAGTAACAGTCGACTTGGTGTTTACACTAATTACAGTGAATGATTATTGTTTATAGAAGCATGTGGTTGAGTGGTGTTATAGATTTGGGTCCCAATTGAGGAATGTTGTGGTCCGCTTTCACTTCTATCCACCATAAAAAAAAATTGGCACCAACCTAATTTGAATCTGCATGGTTGATGTGTATAGATGACCTTGGAGAATGGTTTCAAGGTTGAATATAGTATAAGTATGAGTTGAGTTGTTGAGGAATGATGAGATAGATAAGAGAGATGTGAATGATGCAAAGTGTAGAGTTATAGAGTGCGAATTTGAGTAATGTGGTGTGAGCTTTCATGTGTTAGATTACTAGATTCAGTGAATAGAAGGTTTCTACAATTCTTCAACCATGTTGTGAAGGTGTTAGCGACATTGTGGTGGATTCTTGGTTGCATTAAGATACTTTTCTTTGTGTAACATTTCTTCTCTATCTTCTTCTCTATTCTGGAAGTGAGCCTTTCTTTCTTGGGCAGTGAGCCCTCCAACAATGAGCCCTATTGTATTTAGTGTTGATGTTACTTATATTGTGAGATAATTCTCACCATGGTTTTTCCATTCTTGGGTTTTTCACATAAATCTGGTGTTCTCTTGTGTATGGTGTTAAGTTGTTTCAATTTTTGTTATTTTCTTTTCATGATAATTCATCATAACAGTTTTAAGGGTTTAATGAATGAATGTGGATTTAGATATCAATGAGGGTTTTTAAGTTTTACAGTACAACTGATTCACCCCCCTCCTAGTTGTCTTTTTCATTCAAAAATTGCTTCTCCACCATCCAGTTGGGCTCTTGATTCAGGTCCTCACACCACATGGCTTCATCTGAGGATGAACTTGCATATTTAGAGTCATATACTATGCCTTCCATTTTGATGGTGATGACACTTTTATTGAGGTTTGTGGGAGAGGGTCTATTGATATGGAGGATAGCACATTTGAAGATGCTCTTTGTGTACCCTCATTATCAACTAATATCCTATCAATCTACCAAATCACTCACATAGGTACAAGAAAGAGAGTTGTTTTTTCTTTTGATTCAGTGGTGATTTGTGAGTTACACAATTATTCTACAATTGCAATTGAAAGAGTGGATCATTAGACTCAACTTTATTTATCCTCTCACTTTATTCTTGATTGACCTTCATTTGTTCTACTTACTCATTATGATGATGTGAGTAATTTGTGGCATCAATGGTTTGGCCACTTGAACTACCGCTACTTGGAGCAACTCAGTCAATAGGACATGGTTACATGATTTCCTATAGTTTTTTTTTTCTTCTGATGGTGTTTATCAATGATGCATTCTTAGCAATAATCTTGAATATAATTTTGAGAAAGGAAAAAACTTGGAGAGCGTTGATGGGCAAGGTCATTGGTGTCACAACTTGCATCATTTAGTCAATTATTTATTGAACTGGGTGTGTCTTAGAGCTATATGCGATAAGGATGGTTGTCACAGATTTTTGGGGGGGTTTTGCACTGTAAACAATGACTTTAGGTATCGATTTGGCCCCTTCAGGAGCTTTCAGGAGCTCTTAGGAGCTGAACTGCAACGACTAATTCCTACAAATTAATTCTATCTTATTTCCTAAACTAAAGTTTTGTTGACTTATTTTTGACTTCATTGGACTTGATTGAAACTGATTCATGGAGAAGACTAAAATTTACTTTAATTCTTAATCTAAAATACGAAATCCAAATTAATTCTATTTTGCTTTGAAAGAAATCTATCTTAAGATCTGCTGGAAATTAAATGCTATTTTAAGAACAAAAATAAACTGCAAGGAAATGAAAATTAATTTAGAAAACATAAATACTAATTTCCATGAGCAGGTTTCCAACAAACTTCAATTCCATATTTTCATAAGTTCCCATCATTGCACTTCTAATTAAACTCAACAAATAATTACCAAACTTAATTCCTTCAAACAACATCTAAATCTGATTAATTTAATAAACCTTACAATGAATTTAACAAACTAATCTAACCATGATAAACTAAACTTAAAAGCGATTCAAGAAGAATTAACTACCCAGATTTAACATCCAATAAATCGAAATGATTCAACAACTTAACATTCCAGAATTGACATTTAACACTTCAGATTCAATATTAATGAACAAAAATGACATAACTTAGTAAAATACCAACACAAGATTGATCCCTTTGGTTGAGCGGGCCCTGCTCTTCCTTAGGTAATATCTCTTAACACAGTGATTCTAGTTAACTTCTTGTTTTCATTCCAATTGATCAAAGTGGGACACATAACAAAGTATTGACATTAAATTATAGAATTCTAATTGAAATTATCTAACTCCTATCTAAAACTAAAACATGGATATTTATAACCATATCCTTATTGAATTCACAACATGGCGTTTAACTACCAAGATTCAAGGCATCCAAACTAAATATTCAAATAAAACTAAAGAACTAAAATAGGACTAAGAATAGACATGGAGAAATATGCCAGATTGGCACTGGGAGTAGAAGTTCCTTAATTGACTACAAAGAAGCCGATTTGGACTTGAGTGATTCATCATCCAGCTGGGCCGATCAATGGTGTGATTATCTTCCTTAATTAAACAAGGATTTTAACTTCATCATCAGTCTTTTAAATACCCTGTATAAAACCCTTAAGAAAAGGATAACAATTATGGCAGTAAAAGATCAACACTGCATAATTATGTCATTAATATCATCACAAAGTAACACATTTAACATAAACCATTACTTCAAATATATCTACCAAATTATTTAAACGTAAAGCAAAGTAAATATATTAGTCTATAGTCTACCACACCATGTTAATTAACAAAAATAACAAGTCTTTTTAAACATAAAATGATTTAAATGAAGTATCCCCGAAATTTCTCATCAAGTTCTCACATATTTTGAGTTGGTACATTGTGATTTTCCAATGCCATTTCCACAGTCATATTTTAGTAGAGCATGATATGCTTTGACATTCATTGATGACTTTTCTAGGTACACCTTTGTGTACTTTCTCAGGCAAAATTTTGAAGTCTTCGATTCATTTTTGGAATTCAAGGCTTTTTTAGAGAAAACAACTAGAAAATTCATCAAAGCTCTACATATGGATAATGGGGGGGAATATGTCAACCACAGGTTTGAGTAGTATTGTGCAACAAAATTCATTCATTTGTAACATACAATTCCATATGGTCCTCATCCAAATGGAGTTGTAGAATGGAAGAATAGATCCTTGAAAGAGATGGCCAATTGTATGATTCATTCCAAGTCTTTGGCACCAGCTTTCTAGGAAAAAACCGTTCGCTATGTTTGTTTTATCTATAACTAAGTTCCTCACACAACTATGAAGGAGGTACCTCCTTTTCAATGTTGAACCAGTTGAAAACCCTCAGTTAAGCACTTTTGAATGTTTGGCTCTACTGCATGGCCCCATGTTCCAATAGAGAAATGCAAGGCTTTAGATCCACAGAGAAAGCCTTGCAAATTTGCTGGATACCCAAATGATGTTAAAGGCTACAAACTTATTCATCCTACCATACATGAGTTGTTCATTGAGAGGAGTGTTCATTTTGAGGAGAGCCCTTCCAGTTCTTCTCTTACCACTTATCCAACCAACATCAATTTAGAGTCCTTACATCATGATGACAGTTCTTCAAAGGATAATAATCCTTCTGATCTTGATGAGGATTCTTCTTCCTCCACTTTAAATGATGATAGTTATCATAAGGGTACACATATTTCACCTTCAAAGGATAATGATTATCATCCTAATTCTCCTCCTTCTCCAGTCGCAAGGCCTCTTTGGGTTCGTCAGACATTGCAACTAGGAGGGGATTGGGTAGGGGATCCTTCAGATCATAGAGGAACACAATCACAATTTAAGGAGGCTTCATATCTCTTCCTTGCCACACCTTTTGATCCATAGTCCTTTTGGGAGCTTCTGGTGTGCTTGAGTGGAATGCAACCATGTAGGAAGAGTTTGGTTCCTTAGATAGGAACCACACTTGGGATCTTGTCCTACTTCCTAAGGGAAGGAAACTTGTTCAATGAAAGTGGATCCATCGAACAATTTTTTTAGTAGATGGGTCAATTGATAAGCATAAGGCTCACTTGGTTGCTAAAGGATTCTCCTAGGTCCTTGAGATTGACTACTTTGAGACTTTTGCACTAGTTTCCAAAATGAATTCCATCTGACTTGTCCTTGATATTGTTGTAGAATATAGATGGGAAGTTCATTAGATAGATGTGAAGAGTTCTTTTCTTCATGATGATCCACAAGAGGAGATATACATGGAGTAGCCACAAGGGTTCATACAGGATCCTTTACTTGTTTATCATCTTTGAAATTCTCTTTATGGCCTCAAACAAGCCCCTCGAGCTTGGTATGCCAAGATGGAATCTTCCTTATGAAATTTGGATTCACTTGATGTCATTATAATCCTAATGTCTACATTTTGTATCAGGATGATACTCACACCTTCCTGATTCTCTACATCAATGACTTGTTGATCACAAGTCACTCATCCACCATTCAAGTAGTGAAAACCACCCTTCATGATCATTTTTTGACAGACTTGGGATTATTGCACTACTTCTTGGGGATTGAGATTACTCAGTCTTCTTTAGCTATCTCTCTTATACAACCTAAGTACATACTTGAAATGCTCCACATGTTTCACATGGTTCATTGTAAGTGTGTTGAATCCATTTTTGTCAAGGGTCAAACTTGAGGCTAAGTGTTCTTCACCCTTGGTGGATGGAACTTTGTATCAATTTTTTTTGGTAGTCTCATATATTTGACTCACACAAGACCCAACATTTCATATGTTCTAGGTATGGTCTCTTGATTCATGTAGGAGCCACATGAGCTACACTAGAAAGTAGCTAAGAAGATTCTTCACTACATCAAGGGTACTCATAGTTATGGGATTCACTATGCAATGGTCATGGAGTTTGAATTGGTGGGACATATAGATTCAGATTGGGTGAGTGATTCTTAGGATCAAAATTTTACTTTAGGGTATTGCTTCTCCCTTGGTTTTGGTCCAGTAATTTGTTGGTCAAGCAAGAAACAGTCTGTTATTGCTACTACTAAGGTCATCTAGTTTTAGAACATTCTCATTGAGTTTGGCATTCTCTTTCAGAAGCCTACAATCATCTTTTGTGATAGGTGTGATTCATATCTCTTACAATCTGGTCTATCATCAACAAACCAAACACATTGAGATTTGCATGCACTACATTCAAGAGCTAATCCATGAGAAAATCATCAATCTCAAGTATTTTCTAACATCATATCATATTGTAGACATCTTCAACAAAGAATTTATTGAGAGTAAGTTCCTTCATTTGTAAGATTTTATTGGGGTGTGGTTGGTGTCCTCTTTGGTGGGGCTACTTAGTCCTTTCTTCTTCTCTCTTTGTTTCAGGGGGTGTTCTCTCTCTATTTGTGAGGAGATTCTTCTTCTTTGAGAGGGAGTTTGATATGTGCATGGGTACCTAACATGTCCTCATTTGTCAGCACCCATCATCTTTTACATCCTCCTAAGCTATGTTTAAGGGGGGTGTTAGTGTAGGTTTTTATTTTCCTAGTGGGATAATTTATTTTCCATTAGTCATAGGTTTTTCCTACACTTTTATTAAGCTTTCTTAGGATAATAAAGTGATTTAATTATTTTAATAACTAGGAGATAAGGTGATGCGGTGTCTCCTTCCTTAAAGGGTGGACCACTTTCCACTTTTTTTGGTTAATTCCTATTGGTTGGATTTTCCACCTCCATCATCTCCTTAGTTCTATATAAACTAACTACCTAGCTTGTATTTTTTCATCTTGGAAGCTCTTAATGAAATTATATCATCTTGAAATTGCATATCTCTTTGAGTTGTTGGTTTGCATTGTTTATGTTTTTCTATTTTATGTAGCTTTGAATTTCTCTTTTAAAGTTCATTGGGTTATTCAATCTATTTCAAATTTCTAAGATGGTATTAAATCTTTTATTTTGAGAATTATAATTTCATATATTCCTAATTGAGAGTTTGAGATTGTATGTGAGATGTTGAAAAGTTGAGTATGCTCTTCTCTTTCATCATATGATGACTTGAAAAATAAAAAAAACTTGATAGACATATTGATTTAGGGTTTTCTCTTTGTGGTTTTGTAATACAAGTTTATTATGGAGCATTTTGGTGCAAATATAAGATCACTATTGAGTTTATAATATTAGAATTGTGAAAAACACGAGCCCATGAGATCAAACAATAAACATTGAATACACCTTCCACACAAAAGAGTTGCAAACAATAATATGCAATATTCATCAAAAAGACAAAGCTAAAGAATGCAAGAGATATCAAAGGTATGAAAGATCAAGAGATATAATACAATGAGGGTTGAGTGCTATAGAGGAGAAAACCTAATGATAACAAAATTAGATCATGACAAGTGTCAAAATCACATGCAATAAGACATAATGATCTAATAATAGCTCTCTAGTTAACATAGAAAATCACTCCTAAGTTTAGATTAAGTGCATGAGAATAAATTAGACTAATAATTAATTAAAGATTAATTAATTATTAGCTAAAGCATGATTACTCTAACACCCCCCTTAAGATGAACTTAGGGAGTAGCTAAAAACCCTAAAAAGAGAATACATGATGGGTCCCAATAAACAAGGCCTAGTGAGGTACCCATGTACAAACAATCTAATCTCTCACAACTAGAGAAAGGGAGAAAACCACATGGGAAAAACTCCTCTCCAAAAGAGAGAAAGGTGAATAAAGGACTAAAAAATCCTCCAAAATCAAGGTGAAGGACGAAGAAGCCTCCAACCAAAATAATGTCCCAAAAAGAAGAACATGTAGAACTTCATTGAAGCATGAAGAAGTTGTAGACAACTGTCAAAAGATTACTACTATAGTGCTAAAATGAAGAGTTCCTCCTCTGAAACAAATGATGATTAGGATAAAGATAACAAGAATATGCATGAGTGCCTCCAAATATGCTACTAGAATCATATAGAAAACAAAGGTAAACATCTAGAACTCGAAGGCACAAATTTTGGGATCAAGGAGGCAATAATCTGCATGAGTGTCCCCAATGACATTAATCTAATTAGATGGAAAACAAAGGCAAACATCTGGAAGTCGTAGATATAGATGGTACATGAATCTACACGAGTGACCCCAATGACACTACTCAATATGCAAGATGCAAGTTGAAAATACATGTACCAATGTCTGAACAACACTAATCAAGAGAGAGAAAATAACTTGCATGAGTGTCCCCAATGACACTACTCGAGTCAAATGGAAAATAAGGCAAACATCTAGAACTTGAAGATACAAACAATACATGAATTTGCATGAGTGACCCCAATGACACTACTCAACATGAAAGATGCAAGTTGAAAATATAGGTACCAATAGTCTCTAATCAAATAAAAATAGAAGGAAACCTCCAAAAATTGGAATGTAAAAGTTTTCATATGGTAAATGCTCCATCTCATCAAAATGCATAGGTAACCAACCACTGATGTATGCTACATATGCCTAGTACATAGGAAAAAGAACTAGATACGTAGCTCACTCTAATGTGAAACCAAGCAAGAATTAGCACCAATAGTAGAAACCCACCATAATGCTGACAAGGGAGAGCCAAGACAGGTACATTGAAATTGTGTGAAACCAAGAACTGCACATGTAGGAGAAACAACCTACAAATAAAAGGGTGTGCAAACTAAGGCACACATGCATGCAATAAGAATCACCAAATTTCACTACTATTGTGGAAGGGACACTCACATGAAAAAGGCGTGATGATAAACCAAAGGAAAATATCAACCCCCCCATGGCACTTTATATCATAGTGTGAGCACAAAAGGCACAACAAGATGTGCAAAATCCCCAAAAAGTATACACCAGAATGCCACTTTATCTCAGTGCGTCCACAAAAGAGAATATGCATAAAAAAGATGTTGAGAATGCCCAGATAGGACATAATACTATAAATACATGTAGAACAAACAAAAAAATTCATTCCATGTAAACACGAGGTTTCCACGAGCAAAGACATCTAAGTAATTCACCAAAATGTGAAAACACAAAAAATTGAATAAAATGTAGATGTAGAGAAATCTAGAAAAATTGTATGGATGGATATGAAGATCTCTAAGAGACCATCCCAACATCGCTGGAATCATGAAAAGTGGAGAAATAGGTCAAAAGTTATGAGCACGAGACTGAAAACAACACCTTTGACTTCAACAGGCTGTAGAATGCACCTGTAATGAAAAATGGTGATGCGACCCACACCATTGGAAAGTTGACGAAACCATCTTTTTGATGATATCTCATTCACCCAATTTCGATATCGTACACCCAATTTATGGCCAAAAGAAAAAAATTGCTCCCTTAGGGCCAAAAGAAGGTCTTGGGGGCCCTTGCTAGCGTCCATACCGCTAACATCATGCTAATGCCAATAAAATATTCAAGGAATATTCCTTCCAGCTAGAAAAAAAAATTGGTCCCCAGCAAGAAAACCTGGCGAAGAAATATACCAAAAAATATCAGAATATTTGGGAAAGATGTCATTGGCTAAGAAATTTTTCTAACATTGGGAAAACTAGATCTCGTCGAGAAAAATGATCGAAAAGATAGAGGGGCCGAAAATAATTGATCTCGTCGGTATTGATTTAGCAGATGCCAGAGTAGGTAAAATAACTCAATGAAGCCACATCTACCGATGAGGCAGGGGACGGGGGCTGAAGCCCTTATTGATAGTTTTGTGGGGCCCATAATGATCCCACAAGGATCTTGCAAAGTGTGCACTTCGCTAGTACCATTAATTGAATCGCTTCAAAAAAAAAATTAAACCTAAAACTTTTTAACAATTTTTTTATTTTTAAATTTTCTAATAAAAAAAAAATTAAAAATAAATGTCAACCTTAAAACATATTTTTTTCTTTTTTTCTCGACCTACGTGCACAAACCGTACAAGGGCTAGCCCATGTGCAATTTTTTTTGCCTCAAACACTCTCGATGCTGACTATAGGAAAACTTATTATCATATTTCATTGAATCGACCTCTTGAATCCAAGGGTGAGGTCCTTTTTTGTGCCAAAATGCACCTAAAAATTGCCCACCTCTAAAAATTGAAAAAAAAAGCAATGGAGAATCTAGATCTGAAGCCTATAACCCTTGTTGGAGAAAAACCCTCATAAATCGAGAAGGTGTTCGTTGAATCCACGCTCTGATACTATGGTAGAATTGTGAAAAACACAAGTCATGTGATCAAACAATGAACAAATACACCTTCCATGCAAGAGATTGCAAACAATAATATGCAATATTCATCAACAAGAAAAAGCTATAGAATGCAAGAGATATCAAAGGTATGAAAGCTCAAGAGACATAATACAATGAGGGTTGAGCATTATATAGGAGCAACCCTAAATGATAAAGGGATTAGATCATGACAAGTTTCAACATCACATGTGATGAGACAAAATGATCTAATAATGGCTCTCTAGTTAACATAGAAAATCACTCCTAAGTTTAGTTTAAGTGCATGAGGATAAATTAGACTAATAATTAATTAAAGATCAATTAATTATTAGCTAATTCATGACTACCATAACATAGAATGTCCAAGAAAGTCAGATCTAACTTTTGTTTCACTCAATTTGATCAACATTTGATATAGTTGAAAGTCGGATTTGCATCTCTATCTTTATTTCTCTTTATCTCTCCATCTCTCTCCATCTCTAGATATCTATCTCCCCATTTATATCTCTCCACCTCTCTCTCTTCCCTATTTATGTCTCTCTATATCTCCCTCTCTCTTTATATATCTCTCAATATCTCCCTATATATTCATATACTCTCCCTTTATCTCTCCCCTCTCTATCTATCTTTAGCTCTCCCTCTATATCTTTCTCTCTCCATCTCTTCCTCTCTAAATTATTCTCTCTATCTCTACCTCTCTTCCTATCTCTTTGTATCTCTCTCTCTATATATATCTCTCTCTCCCTCTCCCTCTCTGCATCTCTATATGTCCCTAACTTCCCCCTCTATCTCTCCCTCACTCTCTCTTTTTTTTTGTGTCCCTCTCCCGCTCTCTATCTATTGCTTTAGATTTTTTATGCTTTGTTGAATATATAACAAAACAATATGCATAATTTTTGCATATTATAAGTAATAATAATAAAAATCTAATCAAACTTTCTAATTTTAAACAAAATGATTTACAATTTAGTGAAACAATATCATTTGAGTGTGATTAAAGTTAAAAGTTCAACCAAATATCTATGTTAAATTTTTAATTATAAACAAAAATTGTGTTTTATACAACATAAAACATGATCACATTTTATACCAAGCCTAAATGCAATCACATTATACATGGCTTGGTATTTACCAAGCTTAAATATGATCACGTTATGGCTATTTAAACATAACATGATCATATTATTGTCAATATTACTAATTTGGCTACTTCTTTGTCCCCTAATTTGGCACACTTTCCCATAAGAAGTAGCTTGTTAATGTTTATGAACAATATCTTTATATGTTCCTTGATGATTTTATTCAAAGGCATCTCAAGGCCCAAACCAATTATTTGGTGACACCACTAAATTTTTTCTTAATTCTTAATCAATGCAAATTGATATGTAATATGTGTATGAATTAAAATTCCAACTTTGTATATAATGTGAATATAACATTTTATACATAGTGAGCCATGTTTATTTTATTGACTTTGACTTTTAACTCTAGCACCTTAAAAAAGGGTTCATTAATCGACAATGTATTGGAAGAGAGTTAAAATATGTTGAAGGAAATACTTATCATATTGATCAAAGTTGATTATGGATTCATTAACCAACAACGTACTAGAAGGAAATAATAAACCTATCCTTATCATATTGAACAAATCTAGTTACAAATAGTAGAAAGTTTAAAGTAGCAAAAGCACACATTGTTGCTATTGGATGTCTGATAGACATATTTAAACAATTTTCTATCAAGTATTACACATCAAAGTTAATTTATGCAGTGCTTGGATAATAATACTATATATATGTGTGTCTACCGACCATCTAATAACACCTATAAATGCTTTTACTAATAAATAAAATTCTCAGGCTGGGGTCTCATGGGGGCTTCACGATCTATTTTAAAGCAACAAAGGGTCCCATGAAGCAAAAAACTGCTATAGGATTAATTAAATATTTTAATCAACAATACTAGTCCTTACTTTTTAGTTTAAAAATTTAAGTAGCTACAATTGAGGTGGGGCTAGAAGTAGAGACCTCAATGACTTAGGTTTTTTTTTCTATCACTTGTCAATCATATGAAAATTTTAAATTCCCACCAATTATTTCTTTTATTTTTTATTTATTTACTTTGTTTTGATTTAGGGAAAAATTACAAAGGAAGATAGCTGAAACTCAAGATAACAACATAAGCATGAATCAACCCAACAATAGCAAGTTGCTAAAAAATATAACTCACATACCACCAGCAGCCAACAATAGCCACAAATGATAATCAAGACATCACAAAGCAAAAGACATACAAGTATTTATTTACTTTGTTGAATTGAATATGAAAAATAATAAAATTCATAAGACTGCCAACTTCCATAAATTTAAGAGTTTAAATGATACTATAAAATTCATGAAACCACCCACTTTAAAATAATCCTAATTTTTTAATAAGAAACCCCTCTTTAAGAGCCGTTCGTATTCATAATTTTTACCAATTTCAAAGTAACCCAATTAAAAATGAAAATTTTCACTTAGATTTTGCACCCAACTAAAAAGAAAAAAGATGTTCTTTGCATGAGAAAACCAATGCTTAATTTGAATTTTCAAAATTTGTTTGACATTACCTAACAATTTTTCTTAATAGAAATGAAAATATCTATAGGACAGTGTCTACGGTTTATAAAAGACGGGGCTTTTAACACGTGCGATATTATTGACAGTACAAAAATTCACTAAAATTTTCCAGTCAAGCCGTCTTAGCTCAGCTGGTAGAGCGCGTGGCTTTTAACCACGTGGTCGTGGGTTCGATTCCCACAGACGGCGATCAAACTGCAGATTTTTGAATATCAGAGTCTAAATATAGAAGGCAATTTTTATGATAGTATACGTGTGGAAAATAAATTACTAATTCGTTAATATTTTAATGAACAAACTGCATTGAAATTAAAAAAATTAGTAATTGATTATTTGATGAACAAAGTGAAATGAAAATTTAAGAGAAGAAGCTTTTGTATGCTTGGCGATCTTCTACGCAAAATGAACAAACTTGGTTAATTTTTATGAAATGGATTTTATTTTTTATTTTTTTATTTTTTTATTTTTTTTAAGTAGAGAGGTTTGTGATCATATTGGATAGTCATGTTCATTTTGTCAAAATTATCTTTCAATATGTGTGTAAGTAAATAATTTCTGGGATGTTCTTTTTAGGTTCTTTAACATGTTTTAGGAATAAATACCATGAGACATCAATTCCTCCATCTTCTCTCATCGACACCTACATAGACCTGAAATTGATATTGTAAAACTCACAAGGTGGTGATGGATAGATTTGGTGTGCACTATGTTTTCAAAGTTATCCTTCAACATATATTTAGATAAATAGCTTCTAGGAATGCCCTACTTAGGCTCTTTCTTGTTCTTGTGGATAAATATCATGAGGCTTCCCTTCCTCCACCTCATTGTGGTGATGCTTGCAAAGGGTTGAATTTGACATAGCCTTTACAAGGCACTTGATGCTCTTGAGTTTGAACAAGGGCATTGATTAAGTAGGTATTTCATGTTTTGGAGGTTAGATATGGTATAACAAGAGAAAATTTTAATTCATCGTCGGTAAAAAGATCCCATGGATTAAGATGAAGAGTTTATATTGATTGTAGAGTGGTCAAGGTGGACAAGGTTGAGGAATTGGTCATAGGGGTGATGAATGTGGATGTCTCAACAATCTAACTCGAATATGATGGTGGATATAGTGGTAACCATTGTTATGAAGTTTCATTGTGATGCTTGCAAGACAAATTAAATGGTGTCAAATTTGGAGCCTAGTGGGTGTGTGAGTGGTGTGATATGAGAACTCGATTGTGTGTTGGAATCTATGGTAATGAAAAACTCAAGAACTCCTTGCTTGACATATGTGAGAGGTTCTCATATTAATGCATTTGTATTTTTAGCATTTTTTATGTTATTTTGCTATACGGTGTGTCTTTTTGCTAGTAGCTAAGATGGTCTAGACAAAAACATTTATAATTTTAATAATTGATAATGGGCAATTAATTTATATATATTTTTTCTAATTCCCTTAAATTGTATCTCCAAACTACAACCATGCTATGACCTATAAATATACTTTTAATACTACTTTCACCATTTAAGACTAGATTCCCTAACAAAATCCCTCTTTTACCTTCAAAGTATATTTAACTATTAAAAAAAGTTTAAGCTATATCTAATAAAATATATATTTTATCCACTTAAATTTAAGTAGTTCATTATTGATCAATTATCAAGGATTAAACTTATTGATCCTCTTTATTATAATACATATCTTGTACTTCAAATCATTTGTTGTTCGAGGTTCCATTGTATAGTTTAACTATCTATTTATAAGTGTTCATAGGATCAATAGAGAGGTCTATCACTTGTTTTCTTGCACTAATTTAATACTATATAAATTATGTAAGTAATATTACAAACCATGGAAAGTCGTTACATGTGTAAATATTATATTTTTTACTTGAACTCTACTTTAAATAATCGTAGGTAAATTTTATTTGACATAAATTCCTAAAACATAAATATAATATTTACAAATAATCATGAATAAATATGTAATAAGGATGTATGAGAGAGGTTAGACACTAGAATAATGACATTAGATTTTTATTAAAATTAAGCTCTCATTAATTTGTGACAAGGAATCCACAATCACTAATTAACATCATTGGAGAAACCTTGTACATCATAAAATATCATAAGTAATTATTGAGTCTTGCAAATAGAAGAGACTAGCATACGCTATTTAGGAGGTTGGATGTTGCTACTATTGTTTTCCTTGTTTAGGAAGGTACGCTTGATCAATGAGTGATGCAATACAATCATCAAACATTTGATCAATGCTACCCTTTAATTCAAAACCAAGACTCTTCAACTTGGAGGTATCATAAGTATATGGATGTCTTGTTCCCCATACGTTCTCGAATCTGAAAGATGCCATAGTTAAATAAATATACAAAAAAATATAAAAAATCTTTATCATGATGATAAATCACTAAGATCACATTCATAAACATATTCAAGATATTATAAAATTGTAAATTAATAGCATTGGACTATGAATATAGTATCAATCTATGACACTATAAATAAAATAGAATTTATAATAATTGATTACAAACAAATTCAAAAATAAGAACTTAGTTGCATATGCCATACTCATGGTAGGAACAAACACATCCCTCGAGAAACAATGGTGCAATTATTACATGCTACCAATAGAGGCTAGAAGGCATGGAAACTAGTTGGTGATCAAAGGGGGCATTAGAAGAGAAAACTAGTAGAAGGAAAGGTACTTGATTAAGAAAAAAAGGATATAATAGATGGGGTGTTAAATTGTACAAGAACAAAAATTTACTAACTATAAAATCAAATGGTACATCCTAAAATGACCAGATCACATCTCTGCAGTCTCTTGTTCACTTTAATACAATAAAAAAACTCATGTCAAATAGTTGTATTGATTGATATACTAACCGTGTGGGGATGTTTAGATGTGGGTAACGTTGTGCCAACATTCCTGCTAACTCAGAGTTATCTAGTACATCGAATGAGCATATGTAACGTCCTTTTGCTCTTGGCTCCTCATAAACCAGGATGTGGCAGCGAGCAACATCGTCAATGTGAACATATCCCATCCGTCCGTGGAGTGCAAACCTGCTCGTCTCTCCTGCATAATTATCATGATACACCCATGAGTTCATTTATAATTTTATTTGTTGTGTTGAGCATAATTAGTGAGGGTGATGGTATGTTGAATTACAGTATCTACCAAAGTCTAAACCTCTAGAAGTATGATATAATGGATTTTGGAAATAAGCTACATCCATTGACAATGGACTGGTCAAAGAGAAGTTAGTAGTTCAATGGGTAGAGCACTCCAACAACAAATGTAAGATCTTAGGTTCGAGTCCTAACTGGTCTATATGAATTGTAGCTCAACATGTAGTATCAAAGCGAAACAAGAACCCAGAGGACTTATAATGTGGTTGGTATCAACCAAGCTACAAGACCCAAGCATCTACAGTGTCGCTTGGTGTGGTTTAAGAGGAGGTATTGGAAATAACCCGTACCTGGACTGACGATTGGTTGATCGAAGAGGAGCTAGTAGTTCAGTTGGTAGAGCACTCCAGCAGCACATGGATGGTCCTATATTTGAGTTCTAACTAATCCAACAAGTCGACAAGGCTGAGACTAAGATTGTGTTCCGAAAGATTTGGTGGAATAGACACCCTTCAATCTTTCATTCTCAATGAAGAAGTATCGACATAGACTCTTACTCTTATATCGAATAGTAAAATAAACTTATGAAAAATATAAAATCTTTAAAAAATCACACATTTACTATGCAAAATGAAAATACCTCTTAACAAGCCAAGCACATCTGATGCAGTAGAGCTTAGATCTGGAGGAAGGCTGGGTCCTATTACAAATGTAGGAAGAACCACAACCATGTCTAAATTGTTTTTCTCAGCGAAATCCCATGCGGCTTTCTCTGCTAATATCTTCGCCAAAGGATACCACAGCTGTTCAACAAACTCCATGCTTTCAATAATGGCGCACGCTATAAAAACACAAAACAAACCAAATAATACAAGTACCTGAAGTCTTTCACACAGTTCAACAGAGCCCCAGCTGGACTCGTCAAGAGGTACAGATGGATCAAAATCATTCCTGGCTCTAACCGCAGAAGAAGAGGATGTCAGAATCACTCGCTTTACACATTCATTTCTCTTGCAAGATCTAAGTACATTCAGCGTTCCGGCAACCGCTGGATCCAGAATTTCAGTCTGAATTCCAAAACAATGAAATTAGTCCGTATCTCTTCTTATTTTACCAATTCCTTCTTGCAATGTAAATTAAACTTTAAAGACTTGCCTTAGGATCTGACTTGACTGTGACAACAGGGGAGGCTGTGTGAAAAACTCCCTGGCAGCCATTGACAGCGTCATCAAAGCTACCATCTGTTAGTAAATCAGCTTTTATGAGTTGAAGTCTTTCTTTCGCTCCAGGGAGCTTCCACAAGTGCCCAACTTTTTTCTCGTTCCCTGCAACCAATTTTCAGTAACATTACAAGCCAAGCAAACTGTAAGAGGGAATAGCAGTCGTGCGTTGTGGGCAGATTCAATCCAGATAAACAGGTTAAAGCTCAAAATGTGTTGAATAATGATTTATTGGCCTTTATTCATATGCACAAAAAAGAAGAGGAGGAATACCAGGATCTCGCACAGTCCCCCTAACGTTATAACCTTTCTGAAGAAGGCGCATGACAAGCCAGGAAGCCAAGAACCCAGCTGCTCCTGTGACACACACAGTAGTTCCATTCATGGCTTCCACTCCCACTTCAGGTTGAGTCTGCTCCATTACAATGGGATGTTGGGCTTACGGTGAGTGCTTTGTGTGCTTTGTATTTAAGCGTGAATGGCATTCTCAAAAACATGCAAAAGAAGCCCAAGGAAAAGTGGGTAGATAGCTGTTGTTTCATACTTTTTACGTCGCTCCGAAACCGTTTCTCCCAACTACTTTTCTATTTAAGGGAATTTTAGAGTTAAAACTTTACATCCCCTTGTTTTCTCATTTAGGGGAAGTATCTAGTAGTTGAGCATGTTTCAATAATTGTGATGGTATTTGTTAATTTAATGTTAAATATTTTTAATAATATGGTCTTATTAATACACAAAAGGAAATTGTTTAAACATAGTATGGGAAATGTGCCAGTTGCTGTCTATGATCCAATTGTTGTTTACTCCATGTTTACCTAACCCCCCAATAACCGTTTATATTTTAGTCATTACATTGTTTTAATTATGTCAATAAAAATTTACAAATTACACCAATATATGTTCACTATTGAATGTGTAATTGACCAAAAAAATAAAACACATTGAAAACTATTGAAAACACCTTGAATTTTTGTAAGTTTTTATTGGTTGTCTAATGAACGGGTAGTGGCAAAGTGGTAAAGATGTAGGCGACAAAGGTTTAAAAACACCCTTTTTGAGCACCTTTCGCTTTATGGGTTCCACAAGGCGTGTTTTAAATACCCAGAAGCCAAAATTTTCTTTTGAAGGTCCTAACTAGCTTACAAAGAAGCCCAATTTTTTTTTTTGAAATTAGACCTATTTTGCACTTTGCACGAATGTGCGAAGTTAGCCCTAGTGGCTACTGGTATGTCTACCCTAATCCTCCTACTTTGTTAAATATTTAGTATTAGTTGATTAAATCATGACATATAAAAGATATTACTAATTCAAATTAATTTATTTTATTTTATTCTCCATGATTATTTAATTCTTGTGAATTTTCCATGAGGCATCACCATGTTCATAAAATGTTCTTCATAAAAAGAAAAGAATTTGTTATATGCCATTATGGTGTTGCTAGATCTTCTAGTAGTGTAGGTTATATGGTCTTGAACTCTTTTAACTGTATCGGGGTTCTTAAGTCATTTCTTCTTCATGGGGAAGACTTGTCTATACTCACACTTTCATTAAAATAAAATAAAATAAAATGACTTATTTGAGCAATAGTATGGTGTTCACTGTGTTGTTGTCAACTACTATTTTCAGAGTAAGCTAGTGAGTTTTGTTGTAAAAAAAATTGCTCGTACACATTTAAGATTCATGCTAAACAATTTATGGGTTTTATTCCTCATTCTTTCCCCTTTCTAGAACATATTAAACTTTTAAATTTGGCCAAACAGAGTGAAAGTTATGCATGTTTTAGTATCGTCTATTTCGCTGCAATCAGCAAGCTGAAAGTTGTAGAGTGAATACATTGTTTGAATTATTGTCTAATTGTTCGTGAGAATGTTAAACCGGATTGAGTTACATTATTGTTGGTCAATCAAATATGAGTTGGAGTGAACTCAAGTTGTCGAACTACAATTCCTCTACGCAATTGTTACGTAGACAAGGCCATCAGAGATGAGCCCCCGAGGAATAGGTCTGGCCCTTAGGTCTTGTCATTTTTTAACATGGTACAAAATATTTGTATAATTAAAATTTGTTTGACGAAAAACCTATTTGTGTATCTATTTTTGCGATTGTCTCGTAGTTGTGAGTCAGTGGAACCAAGTGGGTTGTTAGAAACGTTGCAAGGTAAAGTGAGGATGATTATGGTAAGAGATAATCATCCAACCAATCACCTTATTATTACAAGTTAGTTATTTTCAAGACTACAAGTAATTAAGCTATGTGTTGTTATCCCATCAATGTAATCATAGCAAATAAAGTTAGACCTTGTAGTGGTGTTGCACAATGGTGGCTTGTCGGGAGTGCATTAGGTTGCGAACCTATGTTTAAAAAAAAAATTGATGTCATTTTTGTTAGATCCACATTAAAATGTGGGCATGATAGTGTCCCACTTTTTGGCTAAAGTGAGACAATGAAATCAACATTTTTCATCAAATTTTCACTTTTTATAGCAACTAAACCGTTAGGAATTTGAAGATGATGTGAAGTAGTGATTTTTGAGATTTTGTATGTAGATTATAAATGTTTTTTTTTTTTTTTTAATTTAGAAATAATTCATGAGTTCTTTATGTAACTTTTAATAACTTATGTTTTATAGTGATAGTATTTTTAAAAAGTGATGTTACTTCAAGAAATCATAACTTTATTTGTGGTAAAGATAAAATTATAAATTTTTAAACATTGATTTGTAACACCAGTACATCTAGCACACATATTTTTTCAAATAAAAAATTATAATTTTTTGAAGTGAGATTAACTATAATTCAGACATAGGTTACTTTGATAATGTATAATTTTTTTATGCATTTGAATTATTATTTTTGGTTGAAATACGAATATCAATACCTAGTGCATAAATATTTTTCAATTTGTTTTAATAACAGAGACCTTGACAATTGTTGAAAAACCTATCTTCACTAGAAAATAGAAAATAAATATGATAATCAAATTAAATATATCAAAATTATACTCATTGGAAAGATTATTTCAAGTGTTACAATCCTACAAAATATTGTCTAGTTGATTCCATTTGGAGGTCCAACCAGAGGTTTGAAAATGAAAAATTCTAAGAAAAAATTGAGGCCTAAGGTGGAAAGGTCATTTATAGGACCTTCATTCAAAGGTATTTCGAACAAAGGTGTGTCCTTTCCATGATAAAAATAAGTAAAAGGAAATACCTTCATTCAAAGGTATCTTCAAATGAAGGATCATGTTTGTTCAAAGGTGATTTACGACTCACCTTCAAACAAAGGTATTTTGAACTTGTTTCCTCATCCAACTTGAAAAAACTAATGTCCCAAGTTTGTGATTCACTATTGTGGTTTTACCCTTCCATTATGTTATATCATTGATAAAGAATTTATAAGAAGTAAAGTTCAACATAACTTATCGATAAAGAATTTATAAGCTTTTACATCACATCATTGACAAGTGCAATAGCAAGTCTAGCTACCATCTTTAAATTGTTACAAGCTCTAAATTTAGAGAGTAGAATTGGATAGTAATGAAAATCATTTTTTTTGGATGTGACTATAACAATTCTACAACTATCAAAATTTATATTGAAATGAGGTTTCCAAAGCAATATAATGTTAAAATTTAATCTTCATACTCTAATTAGGAATTGAGTGTACATCAATAATGACATACCCACTTATTTTAAAAATTAGTTTCCCTTTAGTTTAAAGGATGGCATTATTACTAGATGTAAAGGAAGACAAACTCAATGAAAGTAGCATTTGTGGAATCGGTGTGAGAAAATTTCTTCCACCTTGTCCCCCATAGCCATTGCTCATCAATCATTTTTTTTTCCATCACCAGCTATTGAAAATATTGCTAATATTGTGTTGTGTTTGTGGCTCAATAATTCTCTATGACATAAGTGTTGAAGGTGATACCTAGGAATTTTTGTGTGTGAAGTGGGTATGAGTGATAGAAAATTTGTGTTGTATTATATTTTTTCCACCACTGACTATTGAAAATATTTTTATAATTTTGTGGTGTTGATGGCTCAATAATTCTCTCTGGCATAAGTGTTGAAGAAGATATTTAAGAATTTATGCCTTATATATAAGGCTACAAATGACTTTCAAGTGGCCCTCTTAGAAAAATTAGTGTATAAAAAATAGAGGGTAAAAGATGTGTATGGAAAGAGAGGTATGGACACACTTTTTAATAATTACATAAGTATTATTAATTTAGATTAATTAATATGGATTTGAATTAATTTGAATATTGATTCTAGTAGTTAAAATATGTAGGAATATAAATATAAAATAAGTATATTTAGTTCTATGATTGATAAATATATAAAGATTGACGAAGATTTGGATCTAGTATGTTTCAAGGTTAGGAATAGTGAATATCGAGCTGGTGATTGTCTTAGAATAAAAAAATTGTTGAGTTTTTACAAGGATGAGTCAAGATATTTGGAGACAATCTATAATTATGAACTTGCCATTGCATTTTGTTGATCTCCATTCTTTATTTTTCTTGACCACCTTTGACTTCTTCTCTAGGCTTTATCTAAAATACCTAAGGGACCTAGTGGTAATTAATAATATGGTCTTAAAGGATTGTCATTGAGTCACAAAAGGAGATTTCACATAAATCAATTCACAAATTTTTAAAAATATTGAAAACAAAAATCTTCAATTGTGTAAATGCCTCTAGAGTGATTATACAACACTAGATTCCTTTTAGAGAACCATATGAAGTATGTAGATGTGAATGGTGTATAGGAATTATTTTTTGATTTATATATGATTAAAACGAGTGTATTAAGTGCCTTCAAATACAAGGAAACACAATACATGTCACACAAATTTATGTTTAGATGGGCCTAGGTAGGAAGGGTGCAGGTGAGAAGTTGGTAACATTTGAATTTAATTTTTTTAAATTTGGATATGACAAGTCTAGGACTATGAGGATGGCCTCGTGATTGTGAATTAGTCTTGGAATAGAAAAGGGGATAGATCTCATTAAATGACATGTGCAATGGAAGAAGTGTGTGCATGGAGTGATGAATAAGTAGATAGGATGAATGTATAAGGGTGTGTGAATATGTGAAAAGGAATAAGTTGTAGGTGTATAAAAAGATGTTAATGAAAACAAGGTAGATAGCATAAGTAAAGTGACCCAATTTTGCACAAAATTAAACCAAATTTATGAATATGTCCATGTATAAAGGAACTATTGATGGTGTTTTTTGCACAGCAACAACTTAGAAAAAATATGATATTCTATCTCTCTTGAAAGGTAAATCTCTATCAGCAAGACTCAAGAGATAACCCCAAGGTCTCTAATGTCAGGTCTTGACAACATGCAAAAACTTCTCAGTGATAAATGTGAAAATGTTGGTAATCACAAGGGACCTTACAAGACAAATGTTGGAAACTTCAGATTTATTAGATCTTACAATTTGGTGATACTTTTATTCCTAAAACCTAACTTAGATTTCAAAAAATAGCAAAAGATAAGGGTTTAAAGAGATTATAAAACTAAACTAATTCCTAAGACCAACAATGCAAATGATTAAACACTCAAAGTGGACCAATCCTTCGAAACTAATTCTTGCTAAACCCAGAATAAGCCTGCAATCTCATAGAAATAGTGCAATCTTCTAAGGAATTAAAGATTTTCATATTATGAAGCATTCACCCAAATGAACCTTATTTTACAATTGAAATGAATAAATACCCACAATTGAACTTAGCACATAAATTCAAGGCCCGAACTAACTTTACATAGCAACTTACAATAAAAAAACTGATAAAAGTATGGACCAAGGATTGCTCAAACACTTCAAATATTAAACTATAAACACCATTGCATCAAATCTAAAGCTAAATCTAACATGCAACTAATAATCTCAAAGCAATCTTAAAGATTTGGAATAATGAGAACCATGCAAAGTGAAGCAACACAAGAAAGAGAACCAAAGAACAATGTCTTTACTTATATTGAATCACCCAAGTTTGCAACAATTCATGTATTCTCAATGTATCAACACTTGCTCTCAGAAAATACTAACTCCTATCTCAAGTCTAGCTCTTGCAACTATGTCTAATTGATTCTAACCATTACAAAGGAGGCTTGAGTCTCAATTTATAGAGAAATAACACTAGGTTGGCCCAAATTTAGGATTTACATCAATAAGTCGGCCAGACAAGTTGGCCTACGAAGTTTTGAATAAAATAAAATTTACATTTAATGTTTGAAACTTCACCCAGGTTGGCCTAGACCCTTCCAAAATATTCCTTTGCTAGCACAAAAATTGAGGTCACCCACCAAGTATATTGTCACATGATTGGCACAAAATTCTAGGCGGTTGCTTGTTGGCTATTTTCCTTTTCTCCCTCCTTGTTGGCTTCTAATTTATTAGATAACTCTTTTACCTTCTCCAATATTTCTTTCATATTGTTTGGATCTAGAACTGAAATAAATTTAATTCTAGTTTTATGATTTTTATATTCCTCCAAATACTAGGGCATCACCTTATTCCATTCAATTTGTAGCTCATGGTATTTATCCAGTTTTGAAATGTAAATTGTTGCATCTTCCAGATTTTCTTTAGTGATTGGAGCACTATCAGAAGGAGCATATATCTCATTCCACCATCCCTGTAACTTGTCAATGTTCATGTTTTTATGGCAAAACTTTCTCCTTCCAGTCATTATCTCCAGGAAACTAATACAACTATTATATATCTCTTTCATTTTTCCTTGTAATTTCATTATTTTCTTCAAGGCCTTTGTGAGAAGTTCTTTTCTATAATTCTAGACCTCTATCCACTCCTTTACCTTTCCAATTTCATCTGGAGAAAAGATATTTAACTTAGCCAATTCATCCTTAGGTACCTACAGAATTTTTTGTAGCTCATCAATAGTTGACTCATCAATCTTGTTACAGTCTACAGCAAACTGTGAAGTATTCTCCAAGAAGTCAGCAGCATTGGTGTGTATCTTAAGAATCTGTTCAATTGCTTCATCTCCTCTACTATTGACACCCTGAAGCCAGTCATGTGTGCTATGAACAAATGATTTCAACTTCTCAATTTCTGAAACTTTCTCTTTGGGAAATAATCCCTCTGGAATAGTACTTTCACTTCCCACAATTTGTAGAGGCTTCATCAAATGTTGTACATATTTGTAAACATCATTTAGTTGTCTTTGTAGCTTCTCCTTTTCCTCAATTTTTGTATTTAGTCTTCTGAGAATGGCCTAAGATTCTTGGAATTCTTCCTTTTCCTATTCCTTGGTGGTTGGCCCCAAATTAATAGTTTGTACTTTATAATCAGAAGGCTTAATCCCATCCTTGAACTTATCACTTGCAAGCATTGCTACATGGATGACCCTGTTAGTAGACTCATCTCTTGATATCATAGAGATTTTCCTAGATCTTTTCCTCTGTTTGGGCTGTCCCCATTGCTCAAGCAACTTGTCCCAACTTGGAGCTTCTTCTTGGACAATTATGGGCTTCTTACTAAGCCTTCTTTCTAACCATTCAAGAGCTATAGATTGCTTCATTGCTATCTCTTTATTTGGACTATCAACCACATTTACCTCAACATTTTTCTCTACTTCCAGTTGATCTTCCTGCTCATCTTTGTCCTAGTGAGGACTGTTAGCAACTTCCTCCCTATTTTCCCCTGCCTCAGGGTGATCCTCTAGTTCATCAATTATTACCTTTTTTGAGGACTTAGATGCTTTTCCTTGAACAACCTCATACTCCATATTCTTACTCTCTACTCCGGAGGTAGATTGCTTCATTTCTTGTACAAATTTCCTCCATTCTCCACTTTCAGGAGTAGAAATCTCCTCATCTTCAACTTCAAGATGCTCTGGATCATTTGATATATTTACTTCCTCATGGGAAGCTTCTTCTAGAATTTGCACATTATGAGGATAAAGAGGAGGGGAATTATTTCTTGTAGCTTCTCTCTTCTCCATATCATCGGTAGGTGCCTCTTCATCTTGCACTTCTTCTGTAGCTTTCACTCCCTCCACTAGAGAGACCTTATGCTTGGGAGAATTTCTTCTAACATACACTTGGGGTTTTTCCCCAGAACTTTCCAAATCAACAACTTTTGTTGAAGAGGGAGCATCTGTAGTGGCATTTCCTTTATTTTCCTTTGCTACCCTTTGTCCTTTTGTGACTAATCTCCTCTTCCTCATAGGTTGTGGAGTTTCACCTTCTTTTGTAGCAATGCCAACCTGAGGATCCTTCTTGGTTTTAGGAGAGGGCTTCTCCCCTTGCTTCACTTATGTGTGGCTCTAAGTTCTCCTATTAATAGATACTGGTCTCTCCTCTTGAACATCCTCCTCATGAGGCTCAAAAGTTCCATCGCCTTTATTGGCTTTAGTTTCTTCCTCAAACTAAGTCTCCAAGTCCCCCATCAAGTCATAAGTGAATTTTGCACCTTCAACTTCCAGTTCTAACACCTTGTGCTTTATCCATAACCTAGAATACTTCTTCACTGGTTTAGTAACTTGGTCTAAATCTATTAGCTCTTCCTTTAACTAGTTGATTAGAGTCAATGGTTTGTTCCTTTGAGGCTCATAGTCATGGTGTTGAATCAAATTCACCTCATCATCCTGCACTTGATCAGGCACTTCAACTACTTTGTACAACCTTATTAGTTTGAGAGGCAGTCTGGAAAATCTCCTCCTAAGAACATCAAATTCATCTCTACAATTATCCCAGTAGTCCTCAATGTGATCCTTATGCCTAAATTTCCTATTGGCTTGCTTCATGGCCTTGATGTATGGATCAAAATTATTCCTGTTGGTATGAGAATACAACTCAAATGGTGCCATCTCCTTCTCAGAATGTTGAGCACTTTGAATAGAAGGGCAGGCCTCCAAATTTCCCATTCTCAATGGGAATTTGGATCCCAATCCTTTCTTTTTCACCTCTTGTTGTAGGATCTCCTCAAAGCCTACCATTTGTCTTATCATTTCTAGCATTAGAAGTTTGTTGGTAGGATACCTGGGTAATCTGAGTGGAAGAACTAGAGACCCTTGTACCCGGATGTATGTGAACCTCTGAAACTGGATGAACCATTGACCATATTGCTTGATCAAGTCCATGGCATCAGCAAAAACCCTGACATGAAGAGCATCTTGTAACAACCTAGGAATGTACATGAAAAATGCATCATTGGCTCTCCTATAGTTGGATGTTTTGTGTTGTAACTATGGGTAAACATCCCATATCTTGTATTTCCCTATAGTTCCTTTGCAACTGAGACCTTTGTACTTAGTCTTATGTGCCAACATGTAGACAAGATATGAAGTCATGGTGAACCTGTTGGTTTCTTGCACACGTCTCAATTGGGCATCTAGATTGTTGCTTATGATTCTTGCCCAATGATAATGCTTGTTATCCACAATTTGAGTGATGGGGTAGAACATCCAAGTTTGAAATATGTGAGCTTCTTCTACTCCCATGACCCTGCCCAAAAGAGTTATAATGTCATGATACTCTAGCTTGAAATCACTTATGTGTAGTTGTTTGAGCAACTTTGAGTAGTGTAGCTTTGGTTTCAATATCCAAGAATTGTTCATGATTTCCAAAGCTTTGTTGGGGTCCTCATCATAGAACTTGTAGACATGCAAAATTGACATCATGAATCTAATGTTCCTCATATTTAATTAAATCTTTAATGTTACCTCTTTAACTAAATAAATCTATTTTATTTAATTAAATCTCCTAAAGTTCCTTCATTTAATTAAATAAATCCAAATATTTAATCTCTAATGTTCAAGTTCTTCTCATTTAATTTAAATAAATCCAAATATTTAAGTTGAATGTCACAATCAACTAACCTCCATTAAAATTAATCAAATCATGATTAATGCTAATCTAATCATCCAATTCCTCTAGATTTTGCCATTTGCACATGAAAATACATTTAATTGATTTATTAAATCCCTATTTTCTCTCAACATGGCATCTTTAAGAGAATATTCTTCCAAATTTGAAAATCCCTCCAAATGGGATTTGTCCTTCCAACAAAGTATTTAACTCCTCTCTTACATGTCTCCCACTTGGCATTTAAGACCCTTTCTTCTCCCTCCAACAAGCCAACTTTCAAGTTTGAAAATCCACCTAATAACATTTATCATGCACAATGACCAAAATGTGCTCACCCTTCATCCTCTCACATCTTGACAAGTGGCACTTAGCCATTGGATGTTGAATGATCCCACATTGCTTCATTTTGCTCATTCCTCCATCTTGTCTTTCTATAAATAGAAGGATTTCCTTTGTATTTTGGATCCACAACTTAGAGAAAAGTTACTCTCTTCACATTGAGACCTAATTTTATCCATTTCATATCAAGTGTTCATCGTTTTCATGATTTCATAGCTAGGTTATGCCAAACTTTCATCAAGGAGCTTCCACCATCAACAAATCTTCATCAAGCTTTCATAGGAGTTGGGAAAGGGCCAATTTCCACATCAAATTGGCACCAATTTCCCCATGGGATTGAGAGTTTGCATGTTTAAATAGGATTTCATTGCTCTCTTTGTTCATTGCTTCAATTTCTTTCCTATTTGAGCATTGTAGATGAATTTCATGGGGAATCTTAATTCTAACTTGCATTGGGATCTAATATTATGTTGGTTTGCTATGTTTGTGTAGGTCTAGGATTGTGGTTCACATTTTGGTGCTAGAAGGAGGGATTATGTTTTCTTACAAGTAGGCGGAAGGATCTTATGTTTCTAACACACTTGCGACAAAAAAATTGAAATATATGTGTATTTTTTGACAAGCAGGCGGAAGGAGCTTATGTTTCTGACGCACTTGTGATAGAAAGTTTGAAATATATTTGTCTGTTTTGTGACTGAACATTAGATTAAATTCTCTTTTTGCTTTTTTTTTGTGTCTATTTTCTGAAAAGCAGGAAGAAGGAGCCTATATTTTTGATGCACTTACGATAGAAAGTTTGAAATATATCTTTCTGTCTTGTGACAGAACATTAGATTAAATTCTCTTTTTGATGTTTTTGAAATGTGTTTATTTTCTGACAAGTAGGCGGAAGAAGCTTATGTTTCTGACTCACTTGTGACAGAAAGTTTGAAATATCTGTGACATTGGGATTGAGCATTGGAATTGAGCAAAAGTAAGCAGATTAGAGTTGAAGAAAATCGAGCATTGAACTTAAAATTGACAAAGCATTTTTAATTGCTTAGGGCTTCCATTCTATACTTTCATTTTTTGTTTTAGGCCTAACTCACCTCGGTTTTGGGTTTAAAATTAACCACTAATTTAATCTCTTCAAGATTGGTTAAAATTGAACTTAGACACTTACTAGCTTTTCGATTTGGTCTAAAAATGAACAAACAACTTTCACACTTAAAATTTGGTGCTTAAAAAGAATCCAATTCTTGCTTTGAAGGATTAAAATGAACATGTGCATTTGGTGTTTCATAATCTTTTTCACAAAGTAATATCATTAAAAAAAGGCGTATGCACTTCTCTCGTGCTTCACGATGATCTTGAGAATCAAAAGTCTTTTTGTGATATTAATTTGTCAAAAATATTGCCTCCACATTTCGATTTGGGTATAAAATTGACAAATCTTGCGAGTGTGAGTGGAACATATCATGTGTGTTCTCTATTTGTTTCTCAACGAAGATTGATCAAACTATAGATGTGTTTGCTCACTTTTGTGTTATCTTAGAGGGCCTGCGTTGTGGGAAAAAGTAATCACCCAAGGGAATGATCCAACTAGGAACACGCTAAAGCCAAGCGACTTCCAACCGGTATATAAGTGTGGGTACTTGAGGAAAGGAAAGTATCATGAGGATTGTTCCAACAAGAAGGGAAACAATGGTCTCTCACCGCATGGATGATCCCCCATGAATGAAATTCCCATATTAAAACCCCTTGTTTAAAAAGGCCAAAATCCTTATCTATTTGTTGGTGCAAGAACAGTCGTTCTGAAGCCGCCCCACAATTTTATGACTTTTAGTAGAGATGAGAAGTATGCTATGGGAGATTCATGGGTATTGATGCTTGCTTGACTCGTAGAAGTGAGTGTCGTAGAGGGGAGCCAGTGTGGTCAAGCATCTAATCATTCGCTAAAAGTAGGCGTAGCTGGATTCGTCCAAGTGGGGATTCAACAAATATTGTCTCAAATATCCATAGGTTTGTGCATGTTCTTAAAATCAAAACACTTTGCTTGATCGTAAACATTGGAAAACAAACATTCAATATCATCATCAAATTTCAAACCCTTTAGGAAGCAAATACCATTGACAAAATCTAAGTGTTATTGCTTGCCCTAGGGATTCTATCCCTAGAGGTTTCTAAACATTTGGATTTATATCTAAATTTTCTTACTAAAGTCAAACATTAGGTAACTTTTTCCTTGATTCCCTTGAGTCCCACATAATGTACTTTTTGGGATGAAAAGTAGTTAAGACATTGGACATCTAGTTTCAAAAAGCTAATCAAGAGTGTGTTTGTGGTATAAAAAGAAGTCACTAAGAAAAGCTAAGAACAATTGAATCCCACACATGTGTCTCAAATGATGTCACAAAAAATCAAAATCCGGAAACCAAAGTCAAAAGCTCATCAAAAGCGTCTCTCAACACTCTACGAATTTAGAAAAAGATTGCTTTTCAACTTTTATAGACGTGCTTCAAGAAACAATCCCAATTTGTACTCATTTTATTATTGTCAAAATCCAACACTTTTTCAAAGGTTTGAACATCTTGTTTAAGAGTAAAGTGTGTTCTTCAAAACTAAGGTCTTGTAAACAAGAGTCTTTTTTTAGGTACACATAGGATCAAAGTCAACCTTCATTCACCTTTCAAACATCAATCAAAATCATCTCACCAACAACTCTTGAAAATCTTGAAACCATCCTTTATACTAGACTTTTTGGAAAAAACATGAATCAAAATCCTTGAATGAAACATCAAAACATTTTGTTTGGCTAGGTATGTGTAGATGTATCCTTCTCCATATGCTTAGTCAAATTATCATCAAATCATCTTGTTTGGTTAGGTGTGGGTAGATGCTTCCTTCTCGCTGCACTTAGTCAAATTATCATCTTATGAGAAAGTTTATCCCGTAGATAACATCCAACATCTTGGGGTCCATTTGTTCATTATCCAAATCAAATCAAAATCCAAATAAAAATCAAGGTCAAAATCAAAATCCAAGAATCCAAGAATCCAAAAAATTCCCAAAATTCTAGCATCCCCCTCAAGATCTTCTAAGAGTTAAATCATTCATATCATCCATCTTTCATCTCATCATCACACTTTGATCCTTAAATCATCCTAGAGATCTTCTCTTGTGTGCCTAAAGTTAGATCAATCTAGAGAATTAGACGTTCATCTCACACATTCTTGAAAATTGATCCCTATTTTATGGTGCAAACTAGATCGCAACACAAGAAGAACATGGAGGCTAACAAAGAAACAACTTCAAGTGACCTAAGTCAAACTAATTCCGAAATCAATCCCGTTGGATCAAGCAATCCCCTAACTAATCTTCCTCCATCGTCACAAAATCCTCAAGAGGAAGGTCAAGTAGAGGATATCACCAATAATGCCTTCGGGATGACACGAGATGAGATCATTAAAATGGTCCAAAATCCTAAGAATCATAGGATTGTCAATATCATGATGAAACTCCATCCCTCACAATATCAATTACGATGTGAGCACCATTGTGGAACAACTCTTGGGGTCATACCTCCAACATCATCCACACTCCCAATTTAATCCACACCCCTAGTTCAAAGAAGCACTCAATCCATCTCGCAAATTATTTCATCCACTACTCCAACTCAACCCATTGTTAACAAAGGGAGCACATTTCTCAGTGCACTACAAACACACCCCCTTGTGAATAATCAATATTTGAATGTGAACACTATCTTGGGACAACCCGTCCCTCAAAATACATTGCATCCATATGTCCCCCTCACCTTTCAAGATCCAAATGACCCATCATCATCATCATTTCATGCAACACCTCAAACCTATCTCCCTATGACCTCGCAAGGAGAAGATGGGCTATTTGGACCAGGGGGCATCTTTGTCCCTTAATCTTCATCATTTCCCCAAGGGAGTATACCACTCACTTTTCCACCACTTCTACCCTTGCCGCCAACATCAAAATTACCTCTCAGTTTGGGGTTACCTTTGTTATCGCCACTCATTCAAAGCAACCCCTTGATCATCAATCAAAACATCATACCAAATCCTCCCATCTTGCCATCGATATCACAACAACAGATGGCGACCATCCCAATAACACAAGAAACCATCACATCATCAACCATCCCCCAAATACCTCAAAACACGGTCTCTCAAGGACCAAGCATATCAACCATACCATCCACTACAAAAATTACAATCGTCAATACAACAGTGCCTCTCATCACAGCAACAAACACCATTCTGAATCCACCACCACCACCGCCACCAAACTCAAAAACGTCAAACCAATATAGCATCGTGTTACAAGCCGCTCAACAAGTTTCCTATCAAAAGGCACTCCAACAAATCCAAAATCGACAAGCTGCACAACTAGCCACTCAGAAAGCACAAGAACAATTAGCTGCACAATAAGCACAACAAGAACATCAAGCCGCACAAGTTGTGCAAGCTGCTCGAGCCACACAAGTTGCACAAGTACAGGCACAGGCGCAAGCGTAGTACCTCGCACAACAACAAGCAGCCCGACAACAAGCATACCAACAAGTGCTGCAATAATACCAAGAGAAGCAAGAAGCAACCCAACAACATGCATTATTAGCACAATAGCAACAGGATCAACAACAAGTGTTTTTGATACAATGACAATTACAAGCATACTTGGTGTAGCAAAACGTGCAAACACCATCCACCAACACACCAACCAATCCACCCATCCCTCCAACTATTGAGCCACCATAGAACACCTTCATCCCACCCCCTGATCCCCAAGATGATGTATCCGCACAAATCAAACTTCTTTCACAACAAGTGCTTGATCTTCAATCAGGGAAAATCACAAAGGAACCAAAGAACTTGTGCCCCTATCTGTTCAACAAGAGCATTGTCATGAAACCATTCCCAAAAGGATTTGAGATCCCAAAATTTGATAAATATCGTGGAACAGGAAACCCTGAGGATCACATTAGGAAATTCTAGGTACATTGCATGGAGGTCACATATGATGAAACTTATTTGATGCGACTATTCCCTCGGAGCTTGGTAGGCATTGCCATTGACTGGTTCTCTTGTCTCTCAAGAATCAAAAAATTCCAAGAAATCATAGACGCATTTGTACAAAACTATTCCTTCAACATAGCTATGGATGTGAGCTTGGAAGAACTATCAACTATGAAACATTCCAAGGGAGAAAAGTTTGCTTCATTCTTGCAACGATGGCAATCAAAATCCAACAAAAGTAAATGGGCCATGCCTAAGGAACAACAAGTGTGCACCATCATCGCAAATCTTAATGGACTCGTGTCCTTCCATCTCAAGATGCAATGCATCACAACCTATGATTAGTTGATCCCCAAGGCTCTCAATATCAAGCGAGGCCTCATCTCACAAGGGGGAGCTCCTTCTTATCAAGAAAGTCACCCATCCACCAGCTATAACGACAAACCTCGCACATGGGAAAAAAATAGAAACATTACCAACAATGGCGTTGTCGACGCGAAAGTTGTCATCAGTGCTCCTCGACAAAACACACCAGCATCCCAACAAAAACCCCAAAACAACAATCAGAACAATCGAAAAGCTAAAACTATGACTCAGCAGTCGAACAGTCAAACAATCAACAATGTGAACGATCAAAGGGGGCCACCCAAACAAAACAAAAACTCCCCCAAGAGAAAGTACACAACCCTTGGGGAATCGGTTGAATCCATCATGAAGAGACCAATGGAGGAAAATATCATCACAATCCCCACCTATGACAACTATCAAGGACCCTTGGTGAAAACGTTGTGGTACAATGAAAATTACCTTTGTGATTTCCACAAAATCAAGGGACACAATTTCCAGTTGTAAGAGGTTGAAAAACTTGATTCAAGACCTCATTGATGACAAAATCATAAATGTGGAACAACCAGCTGGGAATCAAAATCTCATGATTTACACAAATCCGATGCCCAACCACAATAAGGGGAATAATAACAATGATAAAGGAAGGGGTACCTTCAAAAGTGTGAATCATGTATACGACCATGTCATCACATCCCTAGATTGTAGAAGTTTTCAAAACCAACTTCAGAGTCCAAGAACACCTGCATGCAAAGATATACATGTCACAGGGAAGAGAATGGAGATAAAAGCAAGAGAGGGTTTTGAAGCTCTGTAATATGAGAGATATATTATCAGAACAATAGAATGAAAAATATACAATGGATCAATCCTTAAGAAAGGAGATCATGAAAACCTAAAAGTAACCCTAATAGGTAGACATTTAATAATTAATATAATTATTAAATGTCACAATATGCAAACTAAAGTGAAATATGAAGAGAGGAATAAAGATAACTTAATTAACACAATTAAGTTAAAACCTTTACTCTAACACCACCCCTTAAGATGAGCTAGAGTGCAACTACAAACATGTGCAAGAAAGCAAAGGTAACTGCAATGTATGAAACCAAACAAGGGTCCTGAAAACTAGGCCTGATCAGGTACCTAAATACAACCAAATCTCTGTAAAGCGGAGTAAAGGAGAAAACCCAGTGGGAAAAAACTCCTCTCCAAAAAGAGATGAAAAACAAGAGTGAAAGAAGAAGAGAGATAGAAGGAGGACTCAACATGACCCCCCAAGAACTGCTTCTATCACACAAGTACAAAATGTGTTCCCCCCATAGGAGATAGAAGAGACTCCAAAGCCCCCCCAGAATGAGAGAACCCCTGTGCCAATGATCAAACCAATGTGTCTCCTCGAAGGAAGAAATAGATTCAACGATCAAAGAAGAGGAAATCCATGGATGTGAGGTGAAAATGGAAGTCCTGGATGATGCTCACTGAAGAACTGAACTGCAATATGAGTGTTTGAATAACAAGATGGTGAATCAAACAACTCAAGATGATCCTGAAATGGAATCTCCACTGAAGATGGGATAACAAGTGTGCTGAAACTATCATCTGTGAGGAAAGGAATATCCTCTGATATGGCCTCAACAACTACACTTGATGGCTTGATGAGTGGAGCTATAATGTCAGTCACAGCTGAAGAGGAATCTTGTTGAACATATGTGATCTCAACAGGAGGTAGGGGTGTAGAAGTCTCAACACTAGTCTCATGAACAAATGGAAGAACACATAAGTTCAAGTGACCAAACTTCACCTTAGATACTGCATCCTCTCTTGTAGAAAGAGAGGAAAACTCAGACAATGGAGATGGTGGACCAAAGTGTGTGAATGCATACAATCGGGAAGAATGATCAACCGTCCTTGTTGCAATAATGTTTCCAGTCTGAATGTCTCTGATGTGCACTGAATCAGCTGTGAACTCAATTGTCTTCCCTGTCCCACTGTGAGCAATTTGATAGATGGAGAGAAGGTTAGTGGACAAAGACGGTACACATAGTGCATCATTAAATGTACCATCATCAATGTCAATAGAACCTTTCCTACATACACTCATATAAGTGTTATTACCCATCAATATGTGTGGTGAGGACACAACCACGAAAGATGAGAACATGTCCTAAGAAGATGCCATATGGTGTGAAGCACCTTAATCCAATAGCCATCTAGATGAATGTGAACTGGTGGTTGCACATAATGCATGACCCTTATGTGGGGCCTGTCCATCTATCTGGAATGATGGTGAAGAAGAAGACCCGCCTAATGTAGAGGGGGAAGAGTGATGACTATTGTTCCTCTCAAGAAGAGTTGTCAAATCTGAAACCTGTTTTGCATATCCATCTATCTTCTTCTCATAACACTTGGACTCATCATGTCCTAGCTTAGTACAATAAGCACACTTAGGTTTGTCTTTCTTTGATGATTCCCCCTTAGGAGAAGGTGAATTAGAGGTGTTTTGTGAACTAGAATCCTTCCAATGCTCTGTGGTCTTTGGTTTCTGTTTCTGCTTTTGCTTCTGCTTCCCTTGAGATGATTGGGCTACCAATGCTTGGTGTTGTGATCCTGTGAGAGCATCCAACTATGATATCTTGGCCTGCTCTCGTGTCAACCGATCACATAACACCTCAAAAGTAGGCATGGTAAAGCAGTTTCCCAATGCATCCATGGTGGAATAAAATGTCAAAGAGAATATATGAAAAGGACCTCAAAGCTTAGAAAGAATTAGGTAAATACACTCCTCATCTATTTTTTTCTTACCACAACCTTGTAGAAGAGATATATGTTGTTTGAATTTCATCAGAAAGTCCTCAATAGAGGGAAAAGAATCAGGAACAAGTGAAGTCAACTCTCAATCTGTATTGCACGGAACTGATTGATGGTACCAAATAAATCATTGAACTTGGTCCACATTTCAAGAGGACTGTTACATGCATCAAGATGAAACAACAAGCTGTGTGAAACATGTAAGGAAATAAAACCCATAGCCTCATGCATCTTATTTCTATGCTGCATAACCTCAAATGGCCATGTCAAAACTAGTTGAACTATATCTAAAGAAGACCACAACCCCTTTGATTTGAGAAGACGTGTCATGAATGCCTTCCAAGTATGATAGTTATGAGGTGTGAGAAGTTCAATAGAAGAAGGGTTTTCGGCCATGTTTGGAGAGGTTTAATGAATGTTTAATGTGAATATTTTTTGGTTTTCTGAAGTAAATGACAGAAAGCAAGAAAAAAACTTCCCCTACAATGCAAGAAACCAAACCCCAGTAGAGATTTTTTAGCAAAAAAGTAGGAAAAAAGGAAAGAAGGCTTTAGATTGAATCTTGTACCTAATATTTTTTCTAGAAAAAATAATAGAATATCTGAATAGAGCACGAGAAGAGATTTCCAACGCCTATTCATTTTCAAAAAATAGAGCAAAAATGAGCAAGTTATGCCCCCTAGAGTGCAAAAATATCATCTGACTTTGACTTCGAAAAAGGAAACCAAACTAGAAAATTTTGAAAACAATCCTATACCATCATGACAGGAACGGAGACAAATTTCCAACACCTATTTTCGTTCGAAAATCTGAGCTAAAATTCTCGAGATATGCCCGTTTTGGTGAAAGTAGCTAAAAGGGCACAACTTGGCCCCTACAAGCCCTGGGGGCTAAAAATTTCAGCCCCTGGTCCTCTCAGTGACCAGGGGGCTAAAGGTGGTGGCGTGCAGCTGGTCTCTAGGCAGCTGGTGGTGTGGATGTGGCACGTTGGTGGCGTGCTCGTGGCGGGCCGGTGGAGGCTCAGCAACGGTGACGGTTGGGTGGTCGGCCGGCGAAGGTGGCGACCCGGCAGCAAGAGCTGGTGGCTGCCACCTCTACTGGTGGCCACTTGGCTGAGCGGAAACAATGCTTCCAAATGTGAAGGAAGCACTGATTTTTTATTAAAAACCTTTAAAAAATCAATTTAAATTGATTCTTTTCTTTTTTTGAAAAATGACCTCGTAAATCATGCCCTAAGGCCGTACGGCCTTAGGGCCAAATTTTTTTGCCTCTCTGGTCGACTATGTCCAAAATGGATGAATGAACAGTTGATTTAGGGGTTTTGGGCACTGCAGACTCAATGACGAAGTCCGTTTGGGCCCAAAATGAACCCAAAGAACGAAGTATGCCAGATCCACAAAAAAATCAAACTAAAAACCTGTGAAAGCCAGATCCAACCCTTGTAGCTCCAAATTCTTCAAAATAAGAACAGGCTACAACAAGTCTACTCTGATACCATGTAGAATTTTTCAAAACCAACTTCAGAGTCCAAGAACACCTGCATGCAAAGAGATACCTGTCACAAGGAAGAGAATGGAGAAAAAAGCAAGAGAGGGTTTTGAAGCTCTGTAATATGAGAGATATATTATCAAAACAATAGAATGAAAAATATACAATGGATCAATCCTTAAGAAAGGAGATCATGCAAACCTAAAAGTAACCCTAATAGGTAGACATTTAATAATTAATATAATTATTAAATGTCACAATATGCAAACTAAAGTGAAATCTTAAGAGAGGAATAAAGGAAACTTAATTAACAAAATTAAGTTAAAACATTTACTCTAACATAGATGAGTATTGCACTGCTATCACCATCAAATGAGCCTAGGATGATTGTGGAGTCACCACAAGAGGAAAAAAAGTCACCATTGCAGGGTCATCTCAGCCTCCTAGAGCATCCACTTCTAATCCAAGATCTGTTCCTAGTGGCTACAATGTCCTCGACCATTTAAAAAGAACCCCGACACAAATCTCCATCATGGAATTGTTGAAAATCTCACCAACCCACAAGAAGATCCATGAAGAAGCCTTCGCATCATCTTCTATCCCCACTGATCTTGATGCGGATCGTTTCCAAGCTATGGTCGCACACCTCACCACCCTCACCTCCTAAAATTTTCAAAACTGGATCTCCTAACACAACCATCTCACAATCGCACGCTTCATCTTGAGGCTTACATCCATAAAAACAAGGTCAAGAGGGCCTTGGTAGATGGAGGTGCAGTGTTGAACATATGCACCCTTAAATTAATAAAAAGCTTGGGCTTCTCCAAAGATGTTTAAAAAGGAAAAGGCATAACCATAAGAGCCTACGATGATCAAGAAAGAATGTCTCAAGGCACAATCCAACTCCCTATTCAAGTAGGGCCGACCATCATGGAAAAAACATGTCAAGTTCTCCACCTAGAATTGCCTTATAATATTCTCCTAGGGCATCCTTGGATTCATGGCATGCAAGACGTCACTTCCACCTTCCACCAGTGTGTAAAGTTTCCATACCAAGGCCAAGAGGTCACTGTCCATGGGGATCCTAAAGCCTTTTACTATTGCAAAAATATGGAAGCAAAATATTACAAGATCCCCCAAGTACATAAGAACAATGAGGGTGCATCAACTCCATACATAGACCCTGCTACTCTCGCCTCCACTTCTGCAATAGAGACACCTGCCATCCCTGCCCTATCTGATATCAAGGTCATCATCCAAGACAATGGGTATGGGGATTACACGATTTTGAAAAATTCTTTTGTGGTGGGAGAGTTATCGCAATCTCCTAGGTCACAAGGGCGACCATAGTCAAATAATGCTTCCTCATCCCAAACCTTCACAACAAGCTCCTCCAGCTTCAAAAGTTGGGGAGACCTAGGCCGGGAAGTAATAGAAGAGGACACCTCAAACCTCCTATACCAAGACAATAGACCAACAACTGACCTACCTATGGATGATAGTAGTAAAGGCTTACAAATGATGCTCGCCATGGGCTATGACAGAAACAAAAAGCTTGGAAAAAATGACAACAGACTTCTAGTACCCCTCATGCTAAAGATGCGTATGAGAAATCTTGGTCTCAGATGTACCCCTCTGAAGGTGACCACACTTGGCAAGGGTTCCTTGGTTAAGAAGGTAAAAACTCCTCAACAATTTGCAGTCGCCCTTCAATTACCCGTATCCATAGGTATACCTTTAGACAACTTTAGCTTTGACATAACTGATGTGTGTAGTAGTGACAAGGACTTCATAACCAATTTTCCTATGCTTTTCGAAGACACCTCCCTACTCATGATTAGTACATTGTCCTTTGAGACCAATGACCATTAAACCCATGAAATCAACCTAGTCTACCCCTAGCTCATCGATTACAACCAACGAGGACCGCCAATTCTGGACACTTTCAAAAATGATGAGGTGCTCTCAGAATTCATGGGATTGCGAAACATGGTACCACATGGAGATCACAAGGTTGGATTTGATATCATACTAGACACACAAACCTACTATAGGGAGATGATTGAATCCTTTAGTTGCAAAAGCGAAAACTTGAGAAAAATCTCAAGGTCTTTGAGTGAAAACCACACTATGGCACTCTCTAACCCAAAAATAGTAAAAATAAAGGATGCATCCAATGGTGAAAACCTCTCTGAGGCACCCAAGGATGAAGGATTCAATCTTCCTCTCAGTGCTCTACATCAAGAAAAGTTAACAGTTCTAGCCAAGAAGTAAAACTCAGAAAACTTGGGAACAAAGGAAACTCTGCATATCACATTTTATGTTGAATCATTGATGTCAGAAGAACAAGAGCTCCTAGCTACCTTTTGTGTGAACCCCAATCCTAATACCTACAAAACACAATGAATAAACACATTAAGTTAGATATTGCAAGCAAGAACAAGGATTCCCCATGAAATCCATTTACAAAACTCAAATTAGGAAAGAAAACAATGAAAACACAATGAAACAAGAAAATATAGATTCAATCCTAATTAGAATAGCAAACATATGATCCCATGGGGGAATTGGTGCCAATTTGATGTGAAAATTGGCCCTTTCCCAATTCCTAAGATGTAAGCTTGTTGATGTGTTTTAAGAGATTTGATCCACTTTGTTGATGAAGAATGAGAGCTCCAAGCCAAAAATCTGCAAAACCTAGCTAAGAACTCAATGGTGATGGATGAAATTAGATAGATATTTGAGCATGGTAACTTTGCATAATTTGTGGATGATAAAATGAGGATATGAGCTCTTTATTTATAGAATGCCAAGATGGATGAATGTCCAAATTTGAGCAATGTGGGACTAACATTCATCCAATGGCATGATGCCACTTGTCAATCTATGAGTGGATGGAGGATGTGCAAGTTTTGAAGATTGTGCCAATAAATGCATATTTTTGAATTTCAAATTTGTTGAAATGACTTGCAAGAGGGAAGGGAAAATGCAATAAATGCCACTTGGCTCAAGGCAAAGGACATGTAAGATGAAGTTATTGCCTTGTTGGATGTACATGTCCACTTGGAATTTTTGAATTCAAACTTGGAGAATATTCCAAAAGATGCCTTGTGAGGAAAATAGAGATTTAATAAATGAATTAAATCTATTTTCATGTGCAACTTGCAAAATCTAGAGGATGGGACATGACAAGAGATTAAATTAATCAAGGGTTAATTAATTTAATAGGAGATTAGGTGATGTGACCTATTTGACTCAAATTTATGGATTTATTTAAATCAAATAAGAGAGGAATATGATAAGAGAATAATTAAATAAGGATTTTGATTTATTTAATTAAAATAGATGGTGTTAGATTAAATCAAATAAGGTTTTAATTTATTTAATTTAATAGATAGACTTTAGAGATTTAATTAAATAAAATTGATTATTTAATTAAAGAGGGATAATTAGATCAGATGATTGATTTAATTAACAAAAGAGAGAGACTTAATTAGATAACTGGTTTATTTAATTAAGAGAGGAATATTGATGAATTTAATCAAATAAGGAGATTTGATTAAATGGTTAGACCGAGGGATGATTCAGGATGAAATGATGTTAGTAGGCGGGATCAGATGCACAATGTCAATCGGTATATTTTACGTGTCTACACCTTCTTAAGGGAGAGAAAGGTCAACCTTGCATGGAGCTATACCGACATGCTCGGGCTTGATCCAGAGATTGTGGTCCACCATCTAGAAGTTTACCCTAAAGCAAAGCCCATCAGACAAAAGCTCAAAAAAATGCATCCCTAGATAGCCTTGTTGGTTAAAATGGAATTAAAGAAGTTACTTGATGCAGGGTTCATACGACCAATCGACTATTCAGAGTGGGTATCAAATATGGTACCTGTTTCAAAGCCCAATGGGGGAATCCGTATATGCAAAAATTTTAGAGACTTGAACAAGGCATGTCCCAAAGATGACTTCCCACTTCCCAACATTGATATGATTGTAGATATGACCATGGGACATGAGATGCTTTCACTAATGGGCGGATTCTTTGGGTATAACCAAATCATGATAGCCAAAGAGGATCAATACAAAACAACTTTTACTTGTCCATGGGGGACATATTGCTAGAATATGATGTCATTTAGCCTAAAGAATGTTGAAGCAACATATTAGAGGGCCATGACCTTAATCTTTTATGACATGATCCATAAGACTATGGAAGATTATGTTGACAAAATATTGGAAAAATCTAGAAAGAGGTGAGGCCACATAGCAACATTAAATTCCATCTTTGACAGACTTGAAGAATACAAGGTCTGGCTTAATCCAAAGAAGTGTGTCTTTGGCGTACAATCAAGGAAGCTATTGGGATACACCATGTCCATGAGAGGGATTGAAATAGCTCTTGCTAAGGTAAAGGCAATCCTTGAGATGGAGGCACCCAAGACTTTGAAATAGTTGAGAGGCCTGCAAGGAAGGCTCCAATCCATCTATTGGTTCATAGCTCAACTAGCAGACAATTCAATCCCATATTCCCACCTACTCCACAAGGGGGTAGCGTACAAATGGGACAAAAAATGTGATCAAGCCTTCAACAAGATCAAAAATTATTTGTTCACAACTCCAGTGCTTATCCCACCAATCCTAGGAAAGCCTCTAATCCTCTACATATCAGCAACACTAGCAGCTCTTGGCGCTCTCCTAGCTCAGCACGATAAAAATAGAATAGAGAGGGCTATCTACTACATTAGTTGAACCATGGTAGGGCATGAGTTAAATTATTCCTTCATCGAAAAGGCTTGTTTAGCAGTGGTGTTTTCCTCACAAAAGTTTAGACACTACATGTTAGCACATAAAATCAAACTCATTGCCAAGATCGACCCACTCAAGTACTTGCTTTCTAAAGAAATGCTCACAGGAAGGATGGTCAAATGGGTCATGATCCTATCAGAATATGACATTGAGTATGTAGAGCGGAAGGCCATCAAAGGGTAAGTCATTGCAGACCAACTAGAAAAAGCACCAATGTATTCAGAGAATCTGCTACTTTTAGAGTTCCCTGATGAATCCATCTTCAACTTGACCATAATGGACCACTGGAAGTTGTACCTTGATGGTTCCTACAGACAACATGGATCAAGAGCCAGGGTCTTTTTCATTATCCCACAGGGAGACTGCATACCAAGATCCTACAAGTTGGCATTTCCCTGGACAAATAATACTGCAAAATATGAAGCCCTCACCATAGGACTCAGAATAGAAGTGTAGTGCAATATAATGGCTCTCAAAGTTTAAGGGGATTACCAGCTAATAATCAATCAAGTAAATGATGAGTATCAGACTAAAGACGACAAGTTAACTCCATACGAGAAATTGGTGGAAAGTCTTAAGGATTCCTTCATTGAGATCACATTCGAGTAGATACCTAGAGCAAACAACAAAGTAGAAAACTCCATGGTGACAATTGGATCCCTATTAGACATCCCTCGCAATTTCCTAAAGCATGAATTCTTAGTAGAGCAGCTTCTCGTACCCGCATTTGAGGTACCAGAGTCAAAATTTGTGTGTGAAATCGTTGGTCCTGGTGATCCCTGGTATCATGATATATACACCTACTTGCGAATAGGAGTCCTCCCAACCGACATAACCTCAAACCTTAAGAAATCCTTTGTCAAGAAAGCATCCCATTTTGTCATCCTAGGAGACACCCTTTACTATAAGAGCATTGAGGGAACCCTATTTCATTGCTTAAATGTTGAAGAGGCATTGACTACCTTAACCGAGGTACATAAGGGAATTTGTTGTTCACACTGAGCGATATGACCTTGGCCAAGAAATTGTTGAGGACGGGGTATTATTGGCCTACTATGGAAATAGAAGCATATGATTATGTCAGAAGGTGTCTACAATGTTAGCAACATGGGGACCTCATCCATGCACCAACTCAAGAGCTACACCCTATTGTCACACCCTATCCCTTTTCATAGTGGGGTCTCAATTGCATTGGAAGGATAACCCCCACCTCATCTAGTGGGCATAAATTCATCATCACTGCCACTGAGTACTTCAGAAAGTGGGTAGAAGCCATTCCCATGACTTACATTACTAGAAAGAAGATATCAAAGTTCATCTTGAACTACTTAATTTGTCATTTACGAGGTCCCCCAAGCCATTATCTCAAATAATGGGACACCTTTCAAGAATCAAGATGTTCATGAACTATGCCACAAGTTCAAAATCCAACATCGCTTTTCCACCCTGTATTATCCCCAAGGAAATGGCCAAGCTGAGGCTACAAATAAGACCATAACAAAAATCCTGAATTAGACAGTCAATGAAGTTGGTCATGACTAACACTTATAGTTAAATCCCACCCTCTCAGCCTATCGAACCAACATTTGCACACCCATAGGTGCCACACCTTTTTCCCTGGTCTACGAATCAAAAGCCATATTACCCATCGAGATTGAGCTTCCATCACTGAGAATATCACTACAAAATCTCATCACAGATGAGGAATATCGGGTGTCAAGACTAAATGAGTTGGAATTACTAGATGAACGGTGAATGGAGGCCTTGAACCATTTGTAGGTGTATCAAAACTGACTCAAGCAGAACTATAACAAGAAGATCAGGAGAAAGACCTTCCAAGTCGAAGAATTGGTGCTAAAGGAAAATCAAAAGAACTTCCCAAATCCAAGCAGCAAAGGAAAATTCAAACCAAATTGGATCAGACCATTTGTCATCACAACAAGTTATAAGTTAGGGGCATATCAGTTATCAACACCGGAATCCCATCTCAAAAACTTTTATAACTAAATCTTTTAAGGTATAGAACCAAAAATACAAAAAAATCAAAAAATGTCCTAAAAAGATGGTCACCTTGATGAAAACCTGGCAAACAGGCATCTTGGTGACAAAAAAAAAGCAAAAAATCTAGAAAAATAAAAAAAAGGATTAAAAAAATAGTAAAGAGAAAAATCGTCCTCTAAGTGAAAGCCACTTCAGTGGCACCTTGGGCAAGAACCTTGGTGAAAACCTAGCAAACAGGCACCTTGTGTAAATAAGCACTTTCCATCCACCAAGATCTCCACGGCTTGTTTGACATCATCCATCCATTTCACTTCCATCATCCATCACCCATCTGTGTCTGCATCATAGCTTGGTCCTGTGTTCGTGTCATAATCCCTCCTAGTACTACTCCACCCATTCTCAAGGTTATTTTCTCCTACCTATATCGAAGTAGTCTATTGCATCATGCTGGGGGAATGCTCTCATCGGATCGGATTCGTGTATATTCCTGAGGTCCCTAAATCAGAAAATCGAAAAACATTAGAAAATAAAAAAATTCAAAAATATTCATAAAATAAAAAAATCCAAGAAACATTCAAAACATCCAAAATCCAAAAACAGGTCAAAAATAAAATCAAAAAGTCAAAAATAGAGTTGTCTTGTTGAACTACATCGTCTCTGAGCTCTAAACATAGGGAAGGTTGATCTTTGATCATCCCATGAGACACCCTAGGTCAGTCCTTTAGGAGTCTATCATATTAAACCAACAATCCATTTGTTCATATCTCATCAATAAATCTAGTTTGTTTCAATCAAACTATGTGGTCTTTGCATGTATAATGTAGGAAAGGATAATCTGGTTGATCAGCCCCCAAGGCCCCTAGGATAGATCTTTAGGTTAGTCTCTTGTCAAAATCTCAGAAAACCCCAAAACATGGGAAAATAAAAAATAAAAACATTTGTAAAATCTTGAAAATACCCAAAAACATCAAAAACATCCAAATATTTGAAAAAATCCACCCATCCCATCTTGCTTTCACCCGCAATAAACATCACTCATAATAAATCAATCATCATCCTCAAAATTTGGTGAAACAGTCAGAAACAAGTCTAGTAGATCAAAAGTGAAAACTCAAACGTCAAGGTCTCAAGCCTAGGTCAATAAGTGAACAAGTTGGTCAACTCTTTGTGTCAATAGCCTATTATCCAATTAGTCCCGAATCAATTATCTGATATCGTCATGTCCTAGGATGCATCCTTCCTACAATGGACACCAACATCAAGCATCACCGTAGTTTAGTCTTGGCTAGCAGTATTGAAGAACATTAGCTTGTTTGTTTACTTTATCTTTGTCTTTTGACTTATCTTTTTGCGCTCATTTCGAGGACCTCTCAATGATGTCCCAAACTAAGGGATTTAGAGAGAAAGGAATGGGGCAACGATCATTATCTTTTTATTTGTTGTGCTTGTTGGATATTCTTGTAATATAACCTCAGTCATGCATACTTTGTTTGGTTTGTAAGGAGGTGTTTTAGGTGTCTTGTTTACCACATAGGAAGGCTTTCCTTTCTTTGTTTTGGTCTGAGATGTTTGAAATACCTGAACTGCATTTTAATGAGGTTTTGTATGTCAGGTGTGAACAGGAGTACTCCTATCTGATTATTGAGTCAAAGTCCATCACACTAGGTGCAACGCCATCCTGGTTCTTTATACCTTGATGCATCATGGCTACTATGTTATCAAACATAAGGTAAGTAGCCCTTTTAAAGTCCCAATTCCTGATAAGCATCATCATCATCATCTTTGATAAATTTGGCTTGTTTAATCCTCTTTTCATCATCTAATTTCTTCTTTTCCATGCTAACATCATACCAGGATAGTTAATCATAATCACCAATGCATCCATCCTACATCCACAAACCATCGACATACTGCATATCATATCATATCATATAAGAAACACTGATCATCTCACATGCATTTTCATCATCGCATAATATAGATTTGTTAGTCTAAGCATCTCATAAATCATACATTTGCATTAAACATCCATTGCATAATCATATATGCACCATCACATCATTCATCTCACATACAGTGCATCATCATTTAAGTTGTTTAGGATAATATAGATTGGTTATTCTAAGCATCTTGAAACCATCTCATTTGCATCATCATCATAACCATCCATACATCCATCTTAAACCTATTTGTCGTGGGATCGACCTTCAAATCGAGCTTTTCGCTTGATCTCTTGAGGGGGCAATGTACCAGTATACTTCTTTCCACTGGGGCATTCAAAAATATTAATTTTTTTTTGAATTTTGATTATGGCAAGTTTATTCTTTGAACCAATGTAGTAGGTACATTACTTCAAAGAGGGAAAAAATGGAGACATGCAAAATTGACACTATGCATCTAATGTTCCTCATATTTAATTAAATCTTTAATGTTATCTCTTTAATTAAATAAATAAATTTTATTTAATTAAATCTCTTAAAGTTCCTTCATTTAATTAAACAAATCCAAATATTTAATCTCTAATGTTCAAGTTCTTCTCATTTAATTTAAATAAATCCAAATATTTAAGTTGAATGTCACAATCAACTAACCTCCATTAAAATTAATCAAATCATGATTAATGCTAATCTAATCATCCAATTCCTCTAGATTTTGTCACTTGCACATGAAAATACATTTAATTGATTTATTAAATCCCTATTTTCTCTCAACATGGCATCTTTAAGAGAATATTCTTCCAAATTTGAAAATCCCTCCAAATGGGATTTGTCCTTCCAACAAAGTATTTAACTCCTCTCTTACATGTCTCCCACTTGGCATTTAAGACCCTTTCTTCTCCCTCCAACAAGCCAACTTTCAAATTTGAAAATCCACCTAATAGCATTTATCATGCACAATGACCAAAATGTGCTCACGCTTCATCCTCTCACATCTTGACAAGTGGCACTTGGCCATTGGATGTTGAATGATCCCACATTGCTTTATTTTTCTCATTCCTTCATCTTGTCTTTCTATAAATAGAAGGATTTCCTTTGTATTTTGGATCCACAACTTAGAGCAAAGTTACTCTCTTCACATTGAGAGCTAATTTATCCATTTCATATCAAGTGTTCATCATTTTCATGATTTCATAGCCAGGTTATGCCAAAATTTCATCAAGGAGCTTCCACCATCAACAAATCTTCATCAAGCTTGCATAAGAGTTGGGAAAGGGCCAATTTCCACATCAAATTGGCATCAACTCCCCTATGGGATTGAGAGTTGCATGTTTAAATAGGATTTCATTGCTCTCTTTGTTCATTTCTTCAATTTCTTTCCTATTTGAGTATTGTAGATGAATTTCATGGGGAATCTTAATTCTAACTTGCATTGGGATCTAATATTATGTTGGTTTGCTATGTTTGTGCAGGTCTAGGCTTGGGGTTCACAGAACTTGATTGCTTCCCCAATGTTGATTTCCTCAATAAGCTTATTATGTGAGGCAATATTGAAAACCTCTGCAATGGACTCTTCAGTTAGATTTTTCATAACTCTTCTGTGTGGCCCAATTACAATCCTTGTTCTAGAGTCATGGTGCTTCACACATTCCAAGACCAGTTCTGGACAAAGTTGTGTTGGTGGGAATCCTGCTGCTTGTGCTAATCCAGTGTGAGTGATAACCTGCGCCAACTAGGTGAGTGCATTTCCAAACATTCTCTACTGAAAGTCATCATAATCTACATGTCCCACGTTTGTATCTGCAATCTTTGACCAAGCAGAAGCAATCTTGGTCTCTAGCCATATGCCCTTGAAGTCATACTTCATCCTTTCCAATCTTCTCTTAACCTCCTCTTACACTAAAGCAACTTTTGATTTGGTGGTCTTGTCAGCACTCAACTTTTCCTACATCTATTAGAGAAAGGACCAAAATCACCAGAATGAAAAACAATAATATAGCCTATTATATCAATTCGATGAAGCATCGATATGCAATGGTGATGCCATTGAATCAAAATGATAATGGTATAACTCCAAGGGCAATACGAGACAAGTAATTCATTTTGAAAAATCTCATTATCTCATGTATGCATATAAAATTCACTCAAATTAGTAATATACCATGTAGTGATTATAGAGCCTCATTATGCAAGCTTATTTATGATTAACATGAAATTTTGAGACATAATGAAGGGGTTCAGGTAATTTGAGCTAGCTCAGATTCCTCGATCAAATTAGAGCTCATATTTCCCGAATTCAGTGTATTTCCTACAATTGTATTGCAATGGCTTAGAATATTCATCATATTTGAGCGCATTAAATCATTGATCATCTTCAAATCACTTGATTAAACATTTCAATTGAAACCCAATTCATTGCACACGCCAAAACTTTGAACTTCAAGAAGTTCGGGTATCCTAGGGTGGCTTAGATTCGGCCAATCCAAGGGATCTCAGAGTCACTTAGCCAAGTTTGGAGTTTAAGTATCAAAGCCTTTGAGTTCAAATAGGGATTTGAGAAATTTGAGGAGGCTCAAAATTTCCAAGCAGATTAGGGCTCGGATAATCCAAGCTGCCTCAAAATTTATGAGGTTTGCCCAGGATTAGAATTTTTGCTAAGTGTTGAAACCTTACCTTACTAAAATGACAAATGATAACTTCTTCACCTCCTCTAAGATTGAGTCATTGTTATTTCAAAAGGGGATTCAAGTCAAATAGCTCATTCAATAATTCTCAACACCATTCTTTTCATCAAATTCATAGTTATAAATCTAGGGTTTCATATTATCGCTCAGAAAATAGGACGATGCTACCAAATCTTGATATCAATCATTAAGACAAAGAGAAAAGGGCTGGTCTCAAGGGTATTCCAAAAATCAAAGCGCTTCGTTTATTTAAATTGACACTCACATTTAATTCCTCAAGACAAACTTTTAAAGAAAGAAAACCCCTAGCGACAAAGCAAGAAATGATAACCCAAAAATCCCCAAATTCGATGGTTTAGGTGTCCACCCCAAAATAAATCATAATTCAAGCATAATCACCAAAAGGAACTGAGGAACCTACCTTGAAACGATGCTCGACAGAAGAGGATGCAAAGGCAGACCAGTGATGAATACCTTCGAACCCTAGAATGATCCCCTTGAGAAGACCAACCCAATGTCGAAGCTTCAATCAGATGTAGGATAGTGAGGACTCTTCTCAACTTCAAGCACACAAGAATGTAAAATGACCAAATGACCTTCAAACCTCAATTTATATTCATTTTAACATTATAAGCTCATTAAGGCGAGCAATAAATGTCCAATCGTACGCCTTTAGAAAACTCAAAAACCTAATGAGAGCTTGGACTCAGGTAATCTGAGGTACCTTGAATTACCCAGCTGGATTAAGGTTCGGGTAATCCAAGGTACCTCAGAATTATCAAACCTTCCTTGAACTCAATCAATTTTACTTCTAGATCCAAATTCTGAGCAAGGGTCAACCTTAAGGAGTTAGGCAATCACCATGAAGTTACAAGAATAACATCTCAAATGTAGATTTACCATTAAGAACATGGTCGAAACAAAACCAAGACCGAGAGATTTATCCCTAAAGGGGATGAAGTCAAGACCCTATGAAAATAGAGAAGCAAACAAAGTGAAAAAAAGAGGGTCCCTTCTTTCAGGGGGGCGTGTGTGCAAAAATTGCACAACAGGAACTACTTTCAAAACAAAGACAAAACTAAATAGAAATGGCATGTGTGTATGCAAATTTTACCATTACAATTATTTACTTTTTCTTCATTATGTAAGATATTTCACCTTTTAATAATTAATGTGCCATGTTTATATAGAAACATCTTTCAACCAATAATTTTTTTGTATTGAACAATGTAAAGATACAAAGGAGAGATAAAAAAAATCCTCAAATAATTTTTTTTAAAGGGAATGGTTCAAACAACAACACCGCAATTAGATCAATAGTTTCAAGGTGTTGGGATATGGTGTTGTACACCATTGCATAAAATGTTATATTATAATGTTGTAATTAAATAATTATTTAGTTGTGATGCACCTAGGAGGTGTGGTTAATCACACTAGATAATTATTTGGGGACCACTTTATGTTGTATTATAACATTGTATTATTATTTAATGTGTGAGAGACATGGGATAATTGTTTAATATTGGAGAAATATTTAATAAAGTGAAAACTTAGTACCCAATATTAAATAAGGGGTTAGTGGTTTTGTATTACATGGTTTTATGGTACATGGTTTTATCTTGCCACTTGGTTGTATTTGTGTGATCTTGAACCTATAAAACCAAGAACATGTTTTAAAGTGGTTAAGGTTGGCTAGGTGAGTGGGTTGTCATTATTGAGTCTTTCTAAGGAGTGGATAGGTGAAGCATGGCATGGGATGTGTGGATTCATGCTTGGACACATGAGGATGCATTGGAGAGGCTTGATGCTTCAAAGGTATTGATTGTAACTCTTGTATTGTTTTATTATTGAATAATAAGATGGAGTATGAATGCTTTTAGAGGTTGGGTTTTTCCCTCTTGAGGGTTTTCCTAGGGTATATCTTGTGTTATCTTGTGGCTCGTCTATTTGATCTATGCATTATGGTTATTTTCATGCATGTTTATCTCTCATGGGGTTATGTAGGAAATGAATTTAGATTTTGGGTATAATGTTATATTTCCTAACACAAGGAACACCATAAATGGTTAGAAAAGAACCCTAGCCTAGCAAAACCCATATACTTGTAAGTAATTTCAAGCACTTCATGATGTTTTAGATGCTAAAAATTAACAAGCACTTCTAGATTACTTTTGGAAAATAAATGACAAGTTAATATGTTATGCTCTTGACATACATATATTCCAATTCTCAACTTGTCAATGTTGCTTAGTCTTAGTTCCACTTTTAGCATTACTATCTTTTCTACCACAATATATAAATATTCATAAAAGTTGGTTTTCTTAATATTTAAATTATATATTTTTAATTGTATTGTTTAAAACAAGCACAAAACTAAATAATGTTGTAATTATATATAGCTCAATAGTGGTGTGTGAATATGTGAAATGAGATAAATCATAGGTGTATTAAAAGATGTGTAACGATTTGGGTAGATAGCATAAGACAAGTGACCCAACTTTGCATAAAATTAAGAAAAATTTATTAATATGTCTATGTATCAAAGAAATCATTTCAAAATAGAGACAAAACTAAATGGAAACGGCATGTGTACGCAAATTTTACCATCACAATTATTTAATTTTTCTTCATTATGTAAGATATTTCACCTTTTAACTATCAATGTGTCATGTTTTATATATAAACACCTTTGAACCAATTTATTTTTGTATTGAACAATACAAAGATATAGAGGAGAGGAAAAAAGTAGCAAACAACAAAACCATGTTCATGTCAATAGTTACAAAGAACATAATAAATGGTTACAAAAAAAACCCAAACCTAACAAAACCTTGTACAAGTAATGTCAAGCTCTTCATAATATTTTAGATATTGTAAATTAACAATTATTTTTAGAATACATTTGAAAAACAAATAACAAATTAATATTTTATTCTCTTTACATATAAAATCCAATTCTTAACAAGTATCATTATATTTTATTCTTAATTACACTCTTAGAATTACTATCTTTTCTATTGCAGTATGTAAATGTTCATATTGTAATATTTATATTATATAATTGTAATTGAATTATTTATTCTTTCTTGATTATGTACATCATAATTCTTAGAGACATTATATATTAAAATAAAAAAAGGAGGAAAATTAAGTTTAAATGTTTTGCACCATAATTACAACATTATACAGGCCTCCCATTCACAAGGTGTTCTTCCAATTTAATTCTAATCCACTTATATTTATTAGAACATGTGCATGATATGAGATTCCATTCAGGACATGTCTATTTTATTCAATGACAAGTGGAGAATTGGGGGATAATTCATATGTGATGGTGGTTGAATGCTTGAATTTACTGATTGGTGAATGGAATCCGCTTTGGAAAAAAGTAGTGGAGAGATTTAATTTAAGTAGGGGAGAGGGGCCTATAGTGGAGCATGCTAACTTCACATTTCTCAAAATCCTATGTGGAAATTTCAAATCACTCCCAATTTTGTACAACCGTTTAATTGGAAACGCACACGCTTCTATATTTCATTTTAGGACCATATCATCAAATATGATGCCACATCAACATGCTTTTTGTTGAGGTATCCAAAATGGCCTAAAAAATAAGTGAGACCGATAGTGGTGCACTAAGTCATGTTTTATTGGTGCGCTGATGTGGCATCACATGATTTGTCAGTTTATGTACTTTATGGATAAAAATTGTTTTGCAATTGGATATTAAGGTGTTCCACTATGGGGCCTACTAAG